>WYDI02036671.1:0-21118 GCA_009867235.2 Psittacus erithacus | reverse complement strand
GTTGGACACAGGGGCTTGGAGCAAGCTGCTCTAGTGGAAGGTGTCCCTGCCCGTGGCAGGGGTTGGAGCTGGAGGAGTTTTAAGGTCTCTTCAACCCAAATCATTCAGTGATTCTGTGATGCTATGGTTCATGTGAAGACTAATGCAAACAGCCTTAGCCCATGGTCAGAACCCAATGCTATGGGGCTGCCCCAGGTGGCTGGTTGTCCCTTCTTCACGATCAGTCTCACACAGGCCTCGGTGCTTCGAAGTGGTGCCTGGTCTGGCATGGCTGCTTTCTCATCTCCAGCCTCCTGTGCTGATGGCTCTGGAAGCATTGGGAATAAATGAAGCGGCAGTCACTCGCCCCAGGCTCCTGCTGTGACTGCCAGGCATTTTTGTGCAAATATCCAGGTTATCTTACTATAAAAGATATTTTCTTCTTAATAGTGCATATCATCACTGTGGAAATAGACAGGTAAAGACAAAAAAGTGCATTTCTAGGAGTTTAAGGGATTTTCATGTGACAGGCCATTTTCTGTTATAACTGCCGAAAGCTTTTACAGCTGCCTGAAGGAATTACTAGCCTTTATTTCGTGTAGCCTACATGAGCAGCTGGGGTAGGAAAATAAGGATTCTTTTTCCATGGACCTTCCTACAGGTGCTTCTGAAAAGCAGTATAAGAAATATATGGTTTTACCTGGACAAATCCACCAACTTTTTCCATTAGAAAGACTTGAGAGGTGGGTGAAAGGTCAGTGCTCAGTCCAGCTCAGTCCACCTTCATGAGGATATCTCTACCAAACTGTGTTTTGGAGTTTTTAGTAGCACCTGTTGTAGAAACCTTCATTTTTATCACTGCTGACACTGAATTAGCATCTTGAACAATAGTTTTGTGCTGTGTAACCAATATTACACAATCCCATTTCCTTTCAGAATGTGCCACTAAGTCACTAAAGGGCTGAATTTAGTTAAAAGTAAGGTCATAAATATAATTAGATATGAAGTTACATGGAAGGCAGAGAGCAAAGATGCAGTAAGTGCATTGAACATGTGACGATGCTGGGGGACAAGCAGCAGCTTGCTGCAGGCAGGTATTAGTTTTCATGACAGCACTGGAGAAATCCCTGAGGCTTCTGGGGCACTTGTACTGGAAAGGGGCTGAAGTTACAGTAGGAGAAAAACTTCTGATATGGGATTTTGAACCACTCACATCTCAGCCTCCTCAGGCTGGTGCCCTGCTATCAGCTTCCAAATCAGGTACCAAGTACCTAAACGCTTTAACTGTTTTCCCAGGGAAGCTAGCAGAAGGTAATCAGTATATATAACTGCACAAACCTTACGTTAGTTGTATTAAAACGAGCTACAAAGTTACCCGTATTGTATTGCATGCCTGGGAAGATTTTTTGACATATTCAGTGATGAGCATGTGTTAAAATAATCATCTAGAAAGAAAAATACAGCCCAGAATGTAAAAGAAGTCACTTGCTTTTTAATTTGTGGCTTCTGAGCAATACTTGGAAAACTGGTCCAGAAGTAACTTTTCAGGGTTGATACTGAAACCTGAAGAAACTGTCCACATTAAAAATAATCACATCTGATAATGAAGAAAATTAGCTGTAAGGAAACCTCCACCCTCCTTACATTTAGCAACGGGCTCATATTTTTCCAGTCGCAGATGTTACAACAAGGGTGTCAACACTTTCATTTCTTTGTCCGTAAGTTTAAAATTATGGCTGCTCCATGAATTGCTAACGTGCTCAGAAGATGCAGGCCCAGCTGCAGTGCACATGAGTTCAAGCTCCTGCCCGGGCCTCATGTTTCACCATGACCTCAGTTTCCTGTGCTGAATGGGAACCAATGCGAGCGAGCACTTGTAAAACTGTTTTTGAAGAGTGAAGTTATGAAGAGGTGCTGCGGTGTCAAACATCTGTTTCATCCATTACACTCAAATAGCAGCGGTGACTGTACAGTAGGGCAAGAGCCACCAATAAATTAAAATCCTCTCGTGGCCGCCCTCTCTGAACCCTCTTGAGCCGCCAGGCTCTTGTGCCAATTTGAACCACGAAATAAAGAGGCTAAATAAGAGAAACAGGAATTCTGCTTATTCTGAGATAGCTCCTCCTTCCACCGATAATTAGTGTTTTCTTGCATGGTTGCAGGGTTGCTTTTAGACTAAACAATATGTGGCTTTATCAGTCAATTAATACTTGTAAATGCTCACAGCCAAACCTGTAATTTCAACCTATCTTAACAAGTAATTTTGCTTTTATTGACATTTTTGGATTCAGTAATAGCAGCAGAAAATGAGTAACACATCCTTTATAGAAAGTTATGCAGTTTACAGATGTAGAAGTACTGAAATCCTATATTTATGATTTCGGGAACCTAATACAGTTAATTACATTAAGATATGTCCTGCATCGCATATCTCTTGTCAAAATTGGCATGTATGTTAATTACCTACGGAAAAATACATGCTGGTTTAATAGGATGGTTGCTCCTTATGATAAAATATAAATTATATTCCAGACAAGATACGTTATGCAAAATAAGCAAAATCTGAAAAACAGAGATCTATTTATAGCCAGGAGGGGGTAGGGGTCTGGGAACTAAAATATCAACCCAGGCAGGCTGAGAAAATGTTAAGAGGCTGCAAAGTTATTCACCTCGGGGTTATTGGTTCAAATATTGCTGGGATTAGTCATGTTCACCAGAAGCTGTTACCACCTAATGGATCTGCAGTGGTCAGCTCGAAACGGGCTGCTGGGCTGTGGCTGGTGTCCAAAACACAGCCCCACAGCCACTGGCAACCACATTGGTTCCACTGGCAACCACGCCATTCCCGTTCCTACGAACTTCCCGTTTTCTCCCATCTCTGTTCAGGCAACATGAGTCCATCTGAGCAAAAGCCTTGGTCCAGCCTGCTCAACTGCTGGTGTCATCTGGCTTGGTCCCTCCATCTTTCTTTCAACTATATATGTGGAAGGGAAAAAACAATATGAGAAAGAAAGATGTGTAGCAGCTACCACACTACCCAGTGGTTTAAGAAGAAAAATGTTGTTCCCTCTTGGTCCTGGAATGGTTTTGGTAAGGAAAAGTGAAGCTTTTGAACTTTGTTAGACACCAGGATAAATGGACAGAAAGCTCAAATGGACCAAATTGAATGTATTCTAAGCTATATTTACCTCCCAGATGTGTTCTACTATTCATATCACCCATCCTAATTATCTCAGATTTAATGCCATGCCAATATAGCCATATTGTGCTCAGACTGTGCATCCCCATCGCCTTTCCTTTGGAGAGTGGTACTCTCCACAGGCAGAGGAACACATAGGACTTAATCACAAAATTGTCATCAAAATATCATGAGTTTCTAAAGGTTCCTTAACCCCTAGTAGAGACCTGGCCTCCTGTCTGACTGCAAAATGCTCTGCATCATCTTAAGCCATTCATCTTCCTGACCTAATGCTGTGCTGGGAGAAAGGGGACTGTTGGAAAGACATGTTTTCCAGCTAGTGGCCAAAATACTCTACAAGCACACCCATAAGATTCATAATGAGGCATTCAGATCCTATGTCTGCATTGCCAAGGGGAAAAAAAAGGATTAAATTAAAGGAGATTTTGGTTTTAGTGGACCAGATCTCACATAATCAATATACTCGCATAATACAACATCAATATACTCACATAATACAATATAATCTATTCAGAGTTCAGCACACATCTTCAGGGATCTGGTCCAACTGAAAAAGTAGCCTCTAGAAAAAAGACAAAGATGGTTTTTTGGCTCCATTTTATGACACAAACAGAAAGAATTATTTGTGAAAAAATGCTTGGCCAGCAAGTGTGATAACTGTCGTACATTCCCTGCATGGCTGTGGAAGCCGGTGGGTTCAGATAGAGCAGGGCATTCATTTATACTTAACAAATGGAAAGGTATCTGAAAATTCAAGCAGCCTTCCTCCTAGTTTAGTGGTGAAAATGGCTCACAAAGCCAACAGTTCAGTCACTGAACTTTTCTGTATACTCATCCCTTTACAGTACATAAAGTTTAAAGACTTGGGGTTGGAAACTGCACCGTGAGAGACAACAAAAATACTCAGTGTTTCAAAAAGCTTCAGGTATTTACACATCTTCCTCTGCTGCAAACTGGAATCATTCCACTGACTGACTGGTTTGACTAGGAATCCTGTAAAAGAACAAGTCAAAGACACACATAAAGCAAAACAAAAGTAGAAATTCTTGGCACTTGGGGATTTGTGTTGGCCAAATGACGAGACTGAATCCCAGAATCTCTGTTTGGAAAGGATATGAAGTCATTGTTCAAATGTGCACATAAACTGGACCTGGAGGGATGAAACTTAAAAATTTACAGAGCTCAATCTCATAAAGCTATCAATTATACAAGATTGTTTGTGTCCATTTCTGTGAATTTTTCTGTTGAACAAATATTTTCCTTTACTTCTGGGTAGACCATGGAGCTGGCATAAAAACTGGTATGCTACTCTAAACAAGAGGCTAAAGATCTGCTTAGCAAACATATTGTGGTTTCATTCACAAAGCAGTTATCACAGGAGAAACAGAGCTAGCTGCTGTGAAATAGGTGCATGGATCAAGAGTTTATGGATCCATCTGCCATTTTGCAGATGAATCTTTTCACTGTTCTTTGAAAGCAATGTTGGAAGTGTTAGGAAAGTGGATTTTCTTCTTCTGGGACCATGCAGCATCTCTGCTTTTATGGTACTTAAATTGGAGATCTTAAAGCTAGATGAGATGAATGCAGGCTGAAGTGTGCTCTGGATGAGGCATCTTACCACTCTTTGTAAGGGATGTGAGTTTTGTCCCACATTTCTCAGTTTAGACTGAAAAACACTTGATAAAATACCACTATTTAAACCTTTAGCAGATTGTCCAACATTCTGTACCATCATCAAAATACAAAATAAAGTGAGAATCAGAAGATGTGCTATGGAAGTCTCATATTCCTCCTCCAGCATTTTCCAAGGCTGGCTATGGGAAGCTGCTTATCGGATGGCAAGTGACGTTCCTGGGGCTGTGGGAGAGGAGCAGGTGAGTGTCAAAGTGCCATTAATTTTAGTTTAAAGGAGTCAAAATCACCACGATGTGGCACAGTCTACATGTCTCCTTCATCTCTACTTTCTGAGCAATCTAGTTTAATTTTCCAGCAAGTGGGATATCAAAGGATGCTGCTTGCAGGGCTTTGTGCTTGCTGGAAGTCCATGGGGGTTTGCTTGGCCTTTTGTGCCAATGCAACATCTCTGAATTTGCTTGGCCCCAAACTCTTCTTCCTGCTAGGACAAACAAAAATAAAACACAAGTTCCAGAGTGGATCATGGTGGTGTCCTTAATGCCACATTTCACTCCAGCACCAGCAGCACTGCTGGACCTTGTTAAAGCAAATTTACAATTGCCTGCTTCCTTAAAGCATTAAATTCACTGATTCCTCCTGGCTTATTTCTCATTCTTTATGAATGTGTTCAGAAATCTCAAATAGTGAAACAGTCTAATAAAAGAAGTTTGTGTGTGTGGGGAAATCTGTTTGCCTGAGTTTCCTGATGAATCACCCTGTTCCCTAAAGCTTACTCCTGCACCGAATTGATTATTAGGTAGCTGAATTTGGGCGGTAAGGTGGAGGTTAAAGCTGATGGATAGCCAGTGTTCTTTCCAATCTGGTGTTTTTCTAACACAGAATATTCAATTACATTGGAATATTGGATTCATGATCTGTAGGATGCAGTCATGGCCAAATCTCAAAAGGTAGAGTGGTTTTGTTTCCTGAACTATGCTCCTTATAAAAAAAAAGAGGAAATCAGAGGCTTGACAAAAGTCTATCTAACTTCTTCACTGTGCCAAATTGGGTTGGAAACTCCTGAGAATGTCTCTCCTGTGAGATTTCTGGTGCTTCCTGCATAGCTTGCGTTGTAAATGTCACAAGCACTTGCGCAGCTTTTCATGCGGTATTTCAACACCCCTGCTGCCACACTCGGCCAGGACTCAGCAGCAGAGAGATGTTCAAAAACACAAAACACTGAAGAGGATGGAAGGGAACAGAGGGCTTCCTTGTATGGATTGTTTTGTTTATTGCTTAATTTGCATTTTTGGTGGAACACAAGAACCTAGTTTGGGTTTGAATGCTAAGTGGCAACACCATTGTTTCAATTTCACTTTTTCTACTTTTTGTTTGCCAGAAGCTCAGCACAAAAGCCCCTGGACATGGTTGCTAGTGGGGCACAGCCTGGATGCCTCTGCCCAAAGGTAGGCACATAGGCTGGAGGGAAGAGTAATCTTAGAGATTAATTCACAGCCCAAGGAAAGTTAACTTCAGTCCCAGCCTTTCATCTCCAGTCTTTAAGACCATGTGTAGTATTTGGAGTAACCACAGATGGCATCAGGTTGGTGCCACTGACTGGAAAAGGTGAAGAGGTACCTTGCAGCTGCCAAGCATGGGAGAGAAAAGGTCCCATGCAGCCAGGTTAACGGCCAGCGAAATGAAAGCCTAGCAATTTGTCGGGTTAAACAAACCTCTCAGAGTTTCCCATTCATTATTTGAAGTCTTGTCAAGTTATGGAAAAGCATTTTAATTAACAACTCACGAATTTTAAAATAGAAATCAATAAAGTGCACATATTTCTTTAAGCGATGTCCAGAGTTTGCCTCCAAAGTTACAGTTTGACAGATTTCCATTAAGTTTATTGGCCTGAGATGATGTGATTGTGCTTTAATATGAAGAATTAATAAAAGATATATGAACTTATATTTATATAACCCAGTACAAAAGGGTCAGTGCATTTCCCACTCTAATTTTCTTCACAGTTTAGACTTAAATGAATCTGATTCTTCAAGGAAAAGCCTCATAACATAAAGACATAACTCCCACACCCTTTGACTTCCACCACCCGTGTTCACCCAAAAAGAAAAAGAGAAAAAAGACAAGGAAAAGGAAAAAGTAAAACTTAGACTATCTTAACTCATATTGGCTTCATTATTCTCTAGATAAAAGGCTACTCAACATAAATGAGGACGCCGAGTTCAAACTTTTAAAGAATTCACATATTTACATCAATTTTTAAAAGGTTTTATAACTAATGAACTCAGATTTCTTTTGGCATGGCATAAAATCCATTTGTACAGTTTTTAATTAAGAATGCAGCCTATGCAATTAAAATTAAGGGTAGAGACTTCATCAGATGTCCTGTGAGAACCCCAGTCGAAAAAATTATGTTAATGCTGTATGTCCTAAAAGCATTCTCTGAATGCTGGAAACACTTTATGAGGAATTATTTCTGCTATACAATAAGGATTTATTTAAAGCTGAAAATTAGGAGCTTTTAATTTTGGAGTGTTAAGACCTTGTTTATCACTAATTGCTTTGGTGTTTGCTATGTGCTTTAAATCAGAAAGGATCATTTAAAACAATTTTCATTGTCCTAAAAATACATATATGGGTATAAATGTGTACATATACATGTATGTATAGATACATATATAGACTAAGACATGCACACAATCTATAATGCAAATAATGCACATGTAGTCAGGGGAATTCCTAATGTGAATTTTAATATTTAAAGTGACAAGAGCCATTATTGGGAATATTAAGAAACTTCTTTGTTGAAATTATTTAAATTACATTTGAAATAATGAATTAATTGCACACAAAAATATAAATAACTAATTTTAAAGGTTGAGCAAGTTGTATAGGGAAATGAAGTTTAATGTAATCGAAAGGAACTAAATGAATTCCCTAGAAAACTCTCCTCTCTAGAAAGAGATGCAGCATGATCAATAGTGGGATGGGTTTTCTCATTTCCAAATCTCTTCAGTTCAGCCTGGAAACAACTCCTTTAGTGATGACTGTAAAGTGGTTTTTCAGTGTGGGAGATACTCAAGGAGGAATACTGATAGCAAGCTCAAAGCTTGTGCAAGCAAGATGATACCAAGACAAAACAAAAAGACGTGATATACTGCTATGTAACGCAGGCTGCTGCCTTCACATTGGGTGCAGGGATTTTTCTTTCTTCTCTTTTCCTTTTTTTTTCTTCTTTTCTTTTCAACATGGCTTAATGCAATAAAAATGTTTTATATTTAGAAGAGTAACAAGGGAGCTGAGGCTTAGCTTTGGAAAGCAAGCCAAATTTCATAAGGATTTTAAAGTGTAGAATAAGAAGGTTTGGCTCACAGGAGAAGTCTTTTCCAAGCCAAAGACCTGACATAAAGAAATATGCGAAGAAGAGAGGGAGAGACAGGTTTTGGGGAGGAAAGAGGCTGTGGTGATGGAAGCAAACCAGGCAGGAAGGAGTGTAGGATGCAATGGCCATGACTCATGCTGGTGAGCTGTTGAACACACAAGGAAGACCCCAGAGGATAGGCAGCCACTCACTAGGTGATGATCACGTGAAGACTATCTTGTAAAAAGAAGTGATTAAGGCTGAAATCCTTGGATTTTAGTACTAGAATTCAACAGGTTTTTTGACATGGAAGTAGAGTAGAATTAAGGTGGTTTTCACACAAGGGAGAGGTTGCCAAATTTCAGCTGTTGTTCTCAGGTTGATGAGTTTTGTAGCCTAAGCTTTGTTACTCGTAGCTAGTACAGCCCATAAAAAATTGGTTTTAATCTTTGGTTTAGCTCACAGACATTAGTCAAAAAGGAAGAAAGATGCCTGCAACTGAGTTATAGGGGGCTCTTATCTTTAGAGAGGCTAGTCAACAGCTCCCAGCTAAATCATACGTAGCAAAATGCTTACATCGCATGCACCATGGAGGCATTTCTCCTCTAATTTACATCAGGTTTACATCACTTTACCTTTTTCATTTTCAGTGGAGCTGTTTGAGAATTACATGCTTATGACTCACAGCAGAATCCGGCCCCCCAATAGATGCACATAGCCAAAGATAACATTCTAGCCACAAACCTCATTTTTGTTCTTTCCTCCACCCACAAGCCAATAAAATTACACAAGACCTGGACCTGAGAGGCCCCCAGATCCGGGCCAAAAATAAATACAAAAATACAATAAAATTTTAATGTGGGGGCCTCGTGCAATCTTTAGCTAGTGCAATATTTAACTGTATGAACAAAAGAGGAAACAGCAGCCAAGAAATACATTTCACCTCTAATTCCACCAAAGAACATAGGAAGAAAAAACAAGGAAAAGGAGGAAAAATCATTCCATAAAATAATAGTAATACTCAGGAACTTTAAAATACCCATAAAATTACAGTACTAAATTATTAGTGCACATTTTAGATACTCTTTGAGTTTGTCAGAAGCATTTGATGAAAGTCTGTGAAGAGTTTCAAAATGAGGGGAATAAAAGGAGGCCAAGAAAAAAGAAATAACAAGAATATTAAAAGCAACGTGCCTGATCCACTGGTGCCAGTGCCTGGAAAACCAAATGAGGAAAGTCTCAGCTCCCAGGAGTATCTTGTCCTGACAGCAGCATCCCATCACCATAGGGGAGCTCATTCAGTGGGTTCAGGTTTAATTTCCCATGGGTGAGCCCCCCCAGGAGATGTGGTCAGGAGGGATGTGTGGAATAACCTGGGTTGCCCCTGCTCCTATGGCCACACCAATGCAGTGGCTTTGTTGAGTCAATACCCAAAGAAAAGACAAAAGCCCTTTAATATCAATCTAGTCCAAGCATCATGAATGTTTTAACCCAACCTGAACAGCCAAAATCAAACCAAGTTAACCCAACTTGACACAACGCAACCCAACCAAACGATCAGGGAATCAGCACGTGCCAACCAGTCCCACAGTGAAATCTTACTCCAAAGTTCTGCACAGTTTTTCCTTCAGGCATTCCTAGCTTGCCCAGAGCTGGATGAAGCTCTGAAGATTTAAGAAGAGTAGCAATGCAGTACAAGAAAGCCTGGGGTTGATAAAGAAAATGCAGAACTAGGTCTTTTTCTTTCTAATTAAGACCATAGGAGTTGTCACCAAACATGGAAAGGTTATTGGCTTTATTGGAGCCAGCCTAGTCCCCAAAGGAAGGAGTGGGCAGGTCTGCTGTAATTTGCCTTCAAGAAAATACCCTACAAAACTGGAACAGTCAGAGCTTGTGTCATAAATATATGGAACTTATTTTAATGTAATGATTTATAATTTGCGCAGCTGGACGATCTAGCCTGACTCTTCCTAAGATCTTGCCCTTCTTTGGCAGGACACCAAAACCTGTGTTTTGTTTCAGCACAATTTTTAGCAGATGCTTAAAACTATATTGAACACTTGTTGACGGAAGCACTATAATTACTCTGAGCTAATAATCAGAATATTAAAAGTTTATCAACAGCCTTTTAATAAAGGCTAGAAATTAAAACAGAAAATGGTATATATATATGTTACTGAAGACTTTCTAGCATGAGTGGTGTGCTTTCATCTCAGAGCTGCCGGACGTGCCATGAGTTTGGTCCCCCTGATGGTGTTTGGACAGGAAGGGCACTGCACTGGGATTTGTATTTTATAACAAATTTACTTTTCTCTTGCAGGACCTTTCATTTGCCTGTGCCTCAGTTTCTTCAGTTGTAAAAGCTGGATAATGGACCTGACACCATCAAAATAGCACTGTGGGAGCTGGGATGATCAGTTTTATGTAGCACTGGGTATTATTATTATGCCTACTTCAGCCTCAGGTGGATTTTTTCCCAGGCTTATTAGGTAATTGATAATCCTTCAGATAGAAACAGAGGAATGAAAAAGCAGTAAGCAGATAAGCATTTTTTCTGGATTGGTTTCCTTATGTTTAGCTTGCAATCTATGTATGGAAGTAAATGTACTGTCAAAAAGAGAGGATTGGAAAGCAGTGAATGCTAAAGGTGACTGCGCTCACTCCTGAAAAAGATATAGTGCAGACTGAGCAGGCAGCAGACTGTACCATCAATTCCCCTCTAAACCATGACCTGGAGAAATCACCTTAGAGTTGACAGGGGCTTAGGCAATATTTCAGAATCTGGTCAAGATTTTACAACACCAGATACTGTTTCATTCTCCAGGCTTTCTCTGACCAAAGAATTCTTAACTAGGGCAAACTGTCAAGTATGCAGTGGTTTTGTAAAGCAGACTGCAAGCCAAAGAAAACTCGACCGAGAACACCGCATTTATTGATAAAGGGCCTGCACAGCAATAACGAGATGGACAATTGCTATAAAAAATGGCTGGTGTGGTTGGGGGGCAACATGGGGAAGAGGGTTTGTCAGGGCATGGCTGGGCTGATGCTGCACAGCTTCCCAGCGAGTATTGTTACCACAGCCATAAAGTCATGCCTTGGCTTCAGAAAGCTGCTGTTGCTTTGGCGTAGAAACGTAAATCAGCACAGATGCAAGTTTGCTCTAAGACTTTTCCCATGCTGGAGCATTTTCATGTTTCCTGCCAAAGCTTGTGTTGCAACCTTTGGCATGCAAGTGTTGTAAGGTTGGGGTTTTTTTATATAAAACTTTGTGATAATCGGGAGCCAGAACTCATATTGTAACAATCTGGTGGCACTTCAAGTTCAGTCATTCAGCAAAAGTTCTGTATTTCTTCTACTGGGTAAATGAAATGCCTCCATTTTTCTTAATTGTTTCTGACATTTCACCCATTATTCCCTGAGCCTCCTCAAAGGACATAAATAGCTCGTAATTCTCTTGCAAAAGCAAGTGTGAGCTGCAGAAATATAAACACCATGACACTGCTATAACACAGCCTTCAAAATAAGGGACAAAGCGATCGAGAGTGATCAGAAAAATACGTATCAGATACGGTTGGTGTGGCAACTAAAAGAGTTGGGCTGATTTCTCCTCTTCCAGATATCCAGAACTAAGCATCAGGAGCAATTAAAAAATTGTGGTCTTTTGTAAATTACTCCCAGAAGAAATCTTGGAAATCTTTCATTTTAGTCATTTCGGTCCACTGAACCGTAAAGCTATTATGAATGAACAAAAATACTAGAGAGAAAATTGAAATACAACAGTAATTAACAATATGAATATATCAAAATAAAGCCCAACTGGCAGGATGGGGCCATCAGACAGTTTAACATTGACTTGACTAATGGCCAGGTAGGGCACCTTTGATGTCATACTTCTTCACTGAGGAAGGACTGAAAGATGAGCTCCTGATGGAGGGATGCTTTCATAAATCTCATCGTTCTCAGAAACTGACACACAAGGTGTCCATTTTGTTTACCTTAGAATAATAAGTAACAATTCTCATTTTAGGATCTTCTTTTCTGTTACCATATGCTAAATGTCAACAAAGGATTATAGGAAAAATCATTGGAAATGTGCAGCTATCACAAATAGAGATTTCCCTATGGGTTCTCTAATACTTTACAGACAAATGTTAAAGATTTATTGCACATGAACATCAAACATGGTTTTACTACAGTTCTCATTTGGATCAAATTGACACATTTTACATTCATTTTAGCCTAATGAGATTCTTTCACTACGCATTATATTCCAAGTGACCTCGTACATTAAATTTGTGGCACGGAACAAACCCACTGATATAACAAATCCTTTTTCCTACCAACTTTTGGACTTTTTAGAAAAAAAACATTTCAGCAAAATCATAAATCTTGAATATACATTTATTAATTAGTGCTCAAGAAAAAAAATAACACAAATACAGTGTAGATTATCACGTTTTGCCAAATTTTCATTCTCAGTGTTCACACTTTAGGAGTCTTTTGAACTTTGATTACGATCTGAATATTCAACAGTTTGGGTATAATCCAAATGTTTAAATTTATACCTGAAATATGAATGAGTTTCTGCAGAGCTCCCAGAAGAATTTTGCCTCTGGTGTGCAGAATCAGGCCCCAAATGAGCGACTGAATCCCAGCTGTTGGAATTTGATGTCTGATAGCAATTCACTGCAAAAGCCTTCCCCACAGTTTTACACAATGCAATATTTGCTTTTGCATACAATTAAGTGATTTAAAATAAAAATCTTTCCTGGAAAGTAATTTTTTCTTGGCTTATCAAAGTGATTAGTAATGGAATGTAAGTTTTTAACACCGTGCTGTAATGTTGTACAAGGAAAGGTAGCAGATGACCTTGAAAGGAGGTGAAAGGAAACTAGGAAATGTTAATTAAAATTATTAGTGCTGTTTGAGGTGCTTATCTTGTTTACTGCTAAGGTGTTGCTCCCTTCTGCATAATTAGGGGTAATTTTACTTACTTTCAAGTCTGTAATTTTAAATATCACAAAGTTTTATCTTCCAACAAGAAGTAATTCATTATTGGTTTGTATGTAACTGCTTGATGTTTTAATCAATATATGCAACTTCCACAAAGTCTGTTAGAATTTGTCAGGAGGTTTTATACATCTTTTATAGTGTGGGATTAGGCATGGTATATGAAGCTGAAATCCCATTTAGTAATGAAATTTAAACATAATTCTGTGTTTATGATGTGAAGATATATTTTTTACTTGATCTGTCCTTTTACATTTCCCTTTATCCATGATTATTGGAGGACAATGATATCTGGAAAACAAACCACAGTGAAGTTAAATCCATTTGAACACAAAGAGTTACTGTCAGTTAATCCTAATAGAGACAATACCGATTTTTTAACTAAACTGCTTAAGAAATGAATATGTCTTGCATGCTTTCAATTTGTTTTAAATCCTAATATGCGGAGCTCTTTGCTGTTGTCTAATATTTGCATAAAATATTTAATCTTGTACTTTAAATTAATGATATTAAAGGTCTAAATGTTTGAAAAATGTTGTTGTCAGAACAATGTAATCTTTTCTCTCCAGACTTCTTCATATAATTGTGGTGCCCTTATCCTAATATACTTGTAACCTTCCTCTGCATTGTCCTGTGCTGAATGTATTCTTCAAGTACTTTCTTAATTTAGAGATTTCTACACTTTATTTTGCTTTAATGTTAAGAAGTGGGGTGGGAAAGTTCTTCTGCTCACTGGGGCATGCAGCAGAATGAAATGTTCCCCAAAACAGGCTGTGAAATGGAGTGAAGGTCTGGACACCAGTGGGGTGGTGGATGCAGGCACGGGGCAGGGGCAATGTGGGGAATATGGACTTGCTTTGCTTACATGGGTAAGGGGCATTTTTAATTTTGCCTGCTGTAATGGTTGTGATAAAAATATTGCTGCTCTTTTATCTTCAGCAGAGCAATTAAAGACATGCAGGGTACTTGAAGCCTTGTAATTTTTAACCACTGGCATAGTAGGTAGAAAGAAGCATACCATTGCCATGAGGCTTTAATTAAACCATAAAAAAAATTGGAAAATGTCTTCAGGAGTACATATTAAAATAGCAAGCAGCTTCAATTCATTTTCTTAAATTTACTGAATATTGAGGAGGTTGAAATTTTGCTGGCTTAATGTAATAACGTAATACAGAAGACGTATAAGGGAATACACCCTTTTCCTGTTGTGTTTGCCCCACATAAGTCAGCTGTGCCCACTGGGGGTTATACTGAAGTGGTACAATTAGGTTACTAATTAATTAAACGAGGCAAAGCTGGTGTGTGCTCTGTGAAACACAGGAGGGTAGCCAGGCAGGTACATGAGAACACTGGGCATGGCCGGGTTGGTGCCCTCCATTGCCTGTCTGAAGCAAGGCGAGGAGCCAACACGATGAAGACATATTAATCTTAGAGAAAGAAGAGTTTCAACAAAGAAGAAGCAGATGTCAGTGTTTTGGTGCAAAGCTGACAGTTTTGTGAATGGAAGGAGCTTCATGGTTATTTGGTGTCTGCTTGTAGTTACCTACATAAAATAAATCCAGCCTGTTGCAATGTAAGTCATATGTACGGGTTAAATTGTCACTGGATATACAGCAGCTCTTTAGCATCCCAGCGCAGTGCTCAGAACCTCCACGGTACTGGTGGGTCTCCCAGCAGCTGCACACCACTGACTCCTGCAGCAAAGCAGAAAACCCGCTGTCCTTTCTGGGGGGCTGCTTTGGTCTGGCAGGATTAGGAGCACCACGCTGATCGCTGTAATTCCTCAATCACAGCTTCCTCAGCTCTGCGAGGACGTCTGCCGCCGCTCCGACAGCAGGCACTGCCAGCCAGGAGCTGCTCCCTGCTGCCTTTGCAGGAGGAGATGGAGCGATTTGGAGCAGCCGCAGCCGTGAGCGGAGAGCCAAGGCGCTGGTGCTGCCGGGAATGCTGCCGTGCCAGCAGCTGGGCTGTTCCTGGCTCCTTTCTTGCTCTGGAAGGGCTGCGGTTTCACCGGTGTCTGCTCAGAAGCAGTAGCAAGAGCACAGCAGCGACATTGGGGGAAAAAAAGAGTGAATTAATTCAGCTTGGAGAAACAATAGAAGAGGAAAGCAGTAAGGCAAAGAGGCACATGAAGAATCTCAAGAGCAGAAGACAGCAATATTTTCAGGGATTTATGTGGCACTAAAAGGGATGTATTATGGCAAGTAGATGAAAGGACATATTATACTGCCATATTTGATGCATGGCCACATAATCACACTAAACTGAATTTTGAATAAGAATGGAAGAAGATTCCTGTAGTCAATTGGAACTACAAGGGAGAATTTAAATAGTAGACCTAATAATCTGAGAAGGAGCTGCTTTCCTTAGCGGCATGGGGTGAACATTGGCGCTGCTGAGGAGGACAGCATGGAAAATTTAATGGCAAAAGATGTCAGACTTTATTTATTTGTTATTTCTTTATGGTGGATTTAATGATGACTCAAACCCCGGTGGCACTTCATGATATGGCTGCCCTTGAAGAGGGTGCGACATGTTTTCTGCAGGACCCTGCCTTTTGCTTGAAGTCCTCTGAACCAAATGGTGACTGTGTCCAGGTGTTTTCTTGGATTCCATTTGGCTTTCCCAAAGAAGGGCAAAACCTCCAAGCACAATGCCAAATTTCAGGAGTTTCACATACATTTTCCCCAAATCCATGCCAAACCATGATCTTCTTATGATTAACATCTATCAGTCTGGCTTCCCTTACAAAGCTCATGAGCCAGAGCTGTGATTGAAAGCAACCTGGTCCAAGTCTTGTGTTGGTAGGAAAGCTCAAAACCTGGGGAATTTGGGGTTGTTTGTTCCAAACATTTCAAACAGTTCCAGTGACATCTAGTGGGGAGGAAACCCCTGCAAACAGCTCCAGCCTTATGGAAAAATCCCATTATCCTTTATTTTCTTTTAACCCACTGGGCAATAGTTTCCTAAGTTAAAAAAACTCAGATGTGGTTTGTGTGCCATACGCCATGATTGAAAAATAGTTTCATAGTCCACTGAGAATTTCTCCTTTCTGGAAACATTTCATATATTAAGGACCATTTGGAATTTTCTCTGGGACATTCCACTATATCTAAAATAAACTCATGGAAGAAGGTCATGAAGTCTTAGGAAAAAAAAAAAGCAACAACCACCAACTCTTGGAAATTTAAATTACTCAGAAAACAACAATAAAAATCTCAGTCCAACAGTTGCAAACATATTAAAGAGAAATGCAACTAAATATAGTTAAAGTGATGTAAAATTAGCTTGGAAGCAAAACCAGGTCATCTTTCTCTCCCTCCCATCTCCCACATTCCTCTGCACTCTCTCCCTGTATACCTTCTGCGCATATTTCTTACTGAGCTTGCTTATTAAATGAAGGGGAGGTTGCAAATATCGATCACTCCTGGCTTACTCACATGGCAAATTTTTCCTTCTGTGTTACTCAGGATGAGTAAAAGCTGCTTCAGAAGCATTCCTCTTTTTGATTCCCTTTAATACTTTTTTCCTCTTCTCTACAAGGCACTGTGCAGGACAAACCATGTAATTCTTATTTAAGAGGCAGCTCAGGCTTTAGGTTTATGAGATACTTCTCCATCAGTGCTTGCTGCTTATAAGCAGGTTTTCTGAATGAGGCAGGTTTACCCCTAATATATGTAAGTATGGCACTTATCTAATGAGTTAATTATTAACATCAAAGAGGTGGCGATTCAAGGTTAAGCAAGTCAGACATAAGATCTTAGTGTTTTGAAAGCAGAAAGATTTTAACAAAGCAAGGAGTGTTTTTCCTAAAATGGAGAGATTTCGCCACTAAAGTTAGCAGTAGATTTACACATATGCATACTCTTTTTGTTTCCTGATTTGGGATCGTTGGATTCAGGACTTACTGCACATCTTCAAAACAATACCAGAGAACAAATTCAATATTACCTTTGGGTGGTGGTGTGGGTGCTGTTATATTGACCTGTCACTGAAGGTATCCCAGAAGGTCCAGAAGCATCACAGCTTTAAAAAGCCCATATTTAATTCTGCAGCTTGTCCAGCCAATGCAGTCTGCGTGGGTTTGCAAAATCTGCCTGAACATTTCATAAGAACTTAGTTTCTCTCGAGTTTCCAGCCCTACCCTTGATCCTGGCTGGAGCCTGGACCTGCACTCACAAATACGTATTAAAAAAGAATTAGAAACATCATTTAGCCTGGTTGTTTTTAAAAGTTTCAGTTTTATTTTGCAATAAATTTTGGATGCAGGCTGTAAGAATCATGTTCCTGTGACAAGGGCAGCTGTGTTTCAGCAAAGAAACTGCAATGAGTCACCAGTTTTCTTTCTCTCTCACATTTGTTTTCCTTAATCCAAAAAAGAAAATAGTAATCTAGACTGAAAAATATAAGCTTTGCTCTTTGTGGATGGGAAAAGCAGGGAAGTTCTGTTCCCAGGTCTTGCAACAGATTTGGTGTGTGAGCAAGACACTTCACTTCAGCTCACTGCATCTCAGCCCGTCCAGCTAAAAATGTGCCTGAACCGGTCATGGCTGAGTGATGCCCTGCAAAGGACTTGGTGATGCACAAAAAACTGACTGCTCGGATGATGTGGAGCCTCCTCTTTATCTTCAGATAACAAAGGCAACTGAAATTCATTTCAACAGTTTTCCAAACTTCGTCTTTTTTTCTCTGTAGATTATTGTTTTAGTTACCATAGAGATTTTTCAGCTCCCACCAGAAATGGAAAAGGATGCGCTGTGGAGATGCTCTCCCAACTAAATTGTCTATGGAAAACTCTGAAAAATTCTGGGCTAACTAATCCCTGCTTCATCACAGTGCATTAATTCAAAATTAATTCATGCTTGGAAATCACTCTCAGTTACACAGAGAGAAGCGAAAATATTTATGATGATATTTATGATGCATTTTTAGTTCCTTGGAAATTCCTGGAAAATGTGTTTTGCCATTCTTCTCAAATCGCTGAATTACTGTATTTGTGTTGCTTTTGTGAAACAGCAAAAATGAATTCTCTTCACAGCATTAATTTGGTTTGGTCTAAGAATCGTGTTTTGCCAAGAAAAATGCATTCCTTTTAGCAAAGACTTCTCTTGGTCTCTATTGTGCATGCAAAGGCATTAAGGTCGAAGGGTAAATTTCTCTTAGTTGTAGCCTATTTCCATGAGCTGAATCTTACATGATTAGCAGCATTTGGCCACTACGAGGAGAAACTGGAGAGAAAGGAAGGTCAGGTGGGTGTCTTGGGAGAAAATCAGAGAGAATTACTATAAAATATGTGCAGTTAAGTGAGAAAATCAGCATCTGCTCGCTGTTTGTTTTCTTTCAGGTTTTTTTGGAATGGGAGGAAATGTTATGAACACATTGGTTTTGGTTTGGTTGCAATTCTGAAGGGAGGAAGTGATGAGGATGAAGGTGGGAGCTCAGGGAATGCAAATAGGAGGCGAGTATTGACAACAGAGGCTGTAACAGCCATGCTATTTTCCGTGATGACTTCAATCACATGGAGGATAAACTGGGTAAAGAGAGAAACGGGACACCTCTCCAGGTTTCTATCAGCCCCAGTTAGGAAGCTCTTCCATGAAAATCCCCTCCACTTTCCCAACACACGCAGGAGCGCTGGGAATTGCTGCAGCCACCCGTGACAGCAGCAGAGGCTTCCCTCATCCGCGCTTCCCAGGCAGCAGCGCCTATGGTTAGGGTTCATTAGTTTTGTCTCATTTGGGAGATATGGAGGTGGAGGAAGACTTTTGGAGATGCTGCCATACCTGAAACAAGCAAAACCAACCCAGCTACAGCTAAGGAGGCTAAGTCAAGTCCAGGAGCCTTTCTGGTCAGGTACGTATTGACCAATGTATTGACCAAAGGACTCAAAGGGCTGATCCATCATGCAAATGGTGGGTGGTTTATATCACCAGATCTTGCTCTGCAGGAAGGCTCACATTTTCTCCCCAAAATCTGATTCTTACTTACCCTTGTTGTGAACTAAGGAGCCTGTGCACCATGGAGGGGATTTAAGTCATTGATTGGGAGCAGCAGAATTCATCCTTCTCTCCAAATCTTACAGTGCTCACAAACCATCACATGAAACATTTTGGTTACCTTACAATTACAGTTTTGAAAGGGCGCTATTCATCCCCCAACCTGTTCCCATGGGAATGCCTTTTCCTGATGAACAAATCTCCCAAATCTCCCTCCTCTGGACATTTCTACTTCTTGTTTGTTCATCAGAGCAGTGAATCCTTCCTTCTCGAGCCCTCCTGAGCCCTGACTAACCACACCTATCTCACAAGTCTCTCCCACAGCCCATTTCAGAGTGACTCATCATAACTGATTTGGAATGGAGAATCTCTATCAAAAGCACAAAAGCTCTGAGAAGGTGAGGAGCATTCTCAGAAACACCAACACACGCTGCTGTCTCAACACCAGCGGCACAGGGAGCCCAGGGAAGTTTACACCTGCTTTGGAGATACTCCATTTCTGATCTGTTGATGTTTAATAGCTGTGAATATTAAGTTAATGTTAGGAAAGTTATGGAGTTTGACACTGCTTTTGGCATTTATCATATCTATTGTCCTTCTGGGGATGCTGTGAAGTTCCTACATGAGGCCGATGAGGCAGACCACCATCCAGCCCTGCTGCCTCTAGGATGCAATAAATAAAGTGTGGGGAAAGATACTGCAGTGCCGTGCAGCCCTTCCCTTGACTTCACAGCTGCATCCAGCCCTGCTTTGCTGCTCCTCAAGCGAGAAACTGCAGTTTCTCTTCTTACTTTGATTTCCACAACCCACCCTGGGAGTTGTCGCTGAGTGCCAACACAGAAGAAAAGATCCCAGCTTGTTGCTGCTGCTGTTGTGTCCATTATGAAGGTACCTTTCTACACCTCCTCACCAGTGGCATAGATGGGAACATTTCCAGTGGTGGCAGAGGGGGGATGCTCCTCTCTCCTGCTCCTGGAGACTGAATACATCCTCCAGCATCACCCTCCCGGTTGGGCTGCCACAGATGCTGTACCTCGGCTTTACACATGTAACATCCCTGAGTGCAAGCAGGTTGTGCTCCAGCAAAAAATGATGTCAAAGAGGTGAAACAAAGAGTATTGTGTTTGGCTTATCTTGCAAAAAAATTATGCATTGAGAAAGAATAGCACGGAAGTAGAGTAAGTGTAAAATACACAGCAAAATGTCTCGTTGCTTCCCTGAGACAAAGGCAGACAAAATTAATCAGCAATGATTTGTCGTGCCAGAAAATGCACGCTTCTGACTATCTGTGGCAGATTATTGCCAAGGAAATAGTTCCTCAATATCCCAGGCACATTCCTGACCTGTATATTATGAAGTTATTTCTGCTTTATGATTTGTAACCTGTAAAATGCCTGTGATCTTAATAAATGAGAGCTTGTTGCCTCCTGAAATCCACTGTATTTCATCTTTTGCTTTCCTCCTTTGGCAGTGTTGTTATTTAGACTGAGTTAACATTAGTATTCTCTCTGAGCATATACACTTCCATGAATTCGATATCATCGCTGTGAGCTAGCACCCTTAGGACGCTATGACACCATCCATATGACATATGATCATGGGTGGAAACATAGCCAGAGGCTTTATGGAAAACACTGAGGATTTCCTAACCTGTGCCTTTTATTTTCCTTTCCCCACAAGGAAATATTGTGGACTTTTTTAATTGCTTAATCGAGCTTATGACCCGCAACTAGTTCTTGAAACTTAATAGTAAACCCATAGAAAGTAAACTGTGCAGGGCTGTCTCATCAAAAGTCTTCCTGTATTACAATTCAAATTGCCTAAGGTACAGCTTGACACAGATTCTGAAAATCATAGAACCCCAGCCTGGTTTGTGTTGGAAGAGACCTTAAAGCTCCTCCAGCTCCAACCCCTGCCACAGGCAGGGACACCTTCCACTAG
>WYDI02036669.1:0-15364 GCA_009867235.2 Psittacus erithacus | reverse complement strand
GGAGCAAGCTGCTCTAGTGGAAGGTGTCCCTGCCCGTGGCAGGGGTTGGAGCTGGAGGAGCTTTAAGGTCCTTTTCAACCCAATCCAGGCTGGGATTCTGTGATTCTATTCTATGGGTTCCATCACCACCAGCCTCCAGGCCGCAGGGTGCTCGGCCACGAGCCAGCCCTCTGGTTCACCTCTTCAGAGGCAGGTTCGGGTCCCACAGCCCCTCCATGCCGGCAGCAGCACAGGATGGATGCTGCTGGGTGCCATGTGGCTCTGCTGCCTCAAAAGGGAGCTGGACAACACTTGGGTGCTGGTGTCCGGACACGGCTGTACCCATGCACAGGGCGCAGTAACCAGCAGAGGGTAGCAGATGGTCAGAGCATCCTGCTGCAGTTTGGGCAGGGGAGGCCCAAAAGCACCCGTGATCCCATCCCTGGCCCATGGGCCTTGGCCACCAGCTCCTCTGGCTTAAGCAGGAGGTTGGATCTGAGACCTCTGCAAGGCCCTTCTGCCCGACCTGCTTCTTTCTGTGACCCTGTGAACCCCAAATCCAGCACTTTCTCCTGGATTTGACCAGGCCCTAAGGAGCAACAGCCTCTGTGGGGTCCATCACACTTGGTGTATGTCAGTACATCCCCTCTCTCTGACACAACCTCTACAGCTATGGGAGAAGAGACTAAATCATAGAATCAGATTGGTTTGGGTTGGAAGGGAACTTAAAGCTCATCCAGTCCCAACCCCCTGACACGGGCAGGGACACCTTCCACTAGAGCAGCTTGCTCCAAACCCCATCCAACCTGGCTGCTCACATGCTAAGTGTCATCCGCTATCACCTCAACACCCCAGAGCAATGGGACCAGGTAGAATTTGGGTCCCAGACTGGGAAACGAGCTATTTGGGAGGGGTTTTGAGATGTTTAAAGAGCTCCCCCCCGTCTCAGCTTCATGCAAAACCCAGGCTGTGAGGAGCAGGACAAAGTGCTTAAGCCAATAAAGAAGCCCCAGTCCTGCCCCACAAAAGGATTTTTGCCTCTGTTGCACTTCTGCAATCACTGCCCACCTCATTTACTCAACCACAATGTTTATAACTTGGAAAGAAAACCAACCAAACCGAAATTCCCTGTGGAGTTCCTAACTGGGAGCTGCAGAAAGGCTGAGCCTGTGGGTGCATCCCACCAGCGAAACCAGAGAGTCACAGAAAGGGAGGAGTTTGGATGAAAACGAATTAAACCTTTGGGAAGCTGCCAAGCTGAGTGCTGTAAGCTCCAGGTTGTAGGTGAAAAGCTGTGAGTCCTTCAGTGCCGTTTGGAGCAGCACCAGCACTAAAAGGGGTGTCAATAGGGTGTCCGTGTTGTGCTACCAACACACCCAGCAGAGCCTGGCCTAGGCCTCCCAGCACCAACCACTGCTCCTCCCATGGATATCCACCTTGGGAGCAGGGAGAGCCTGGCCTGGCTGCCCTATAGAGCTCAGCCGGGCTGGCTCAGGTCACACTGAGCAGTCCCTGCCTTCCATTGCAAACCATGACTGCCAATGCTTCCCATCCTCCCTCCACCTCCTGACCCAGCTCTGGTCCCCCTTTGTCACCTCTGGAGCCCCTATGGGGAATGAACTCCAGGCACAGCTCAGTTTGGATGTTTATTGCTGGCACGGCTGAGCGCGCATCCCAGCGGGATGGGCAGCACGGAGTGGGACATTGCGGGCGCAGGGGCCTGGCTGCGGGTGGTGTGAGCTGCTCCCCCCACCGGCACCCGCACCAGCAGGACCTGATGGGAATGATGCTGGGAATCCCGCGGTGTCAGGATGCGCTGGGTCAGGGCGGGAGGACGGGGCTCGTGCTGTGAAGCAGCGGGTGGTTACCGGTGGTGGTGAGGATGCTCGCTGCGGTGCGGTGTGGGTCGAGCAGCACAGGCTGGTACAGATGAGCCCTGGGCACCAGCTCCTGGTGCCTCACTGCGAGTGGACCAGCGCCCCGGCACCCTGCCCGAAGCCAAAGCCCTTGGGACCAAAGTTCTTGGCATAGCAACCTGCAGAGGATGGGAAGGGAGAGAAGGGTAAGGCCGGCAGCTAAACACGAGGTTCTCTCCTCTCAAAGCAGGCACTGCCTGAACAGGACAGGGTTTACCAGGTTTGTTGGGCAAACAGAGAGGCCGCAGGCATAGCAGGAAACCCAACCCAACCTCAGCCCCATCCTGCTCCATGCACAGGCATTTTCAGCCCTTGCCTCCACCCTTTGCAGCCTGGGACAAGCCAGCGGAGAAGGTGGCACTGCCCCAGGAATGTGGCACTCACCGCGAAGGTTTGGCACTCACCTTTGCAGTAAATCTCCCCGTCTTTGTCTGCCAGGGTGGTGGACTCCAGGCTTTTGCCACACTTGGCACAGCGGAAGCAGGACTTGTGCCAGGACTGTGGGACAGGAGCAGAGCCCGGTCAGACACCCCCAGGGACAGGGAGCTACCGAACACCATCACTTCCCTGGTTCTGACCCAAAGCCATTGGCAAAGAGGGTTGAGAACAGGGTGAAAGGTTTTCTCAGGGGAGAATGATCCTCCCAGCCCCGGGGGCAAGATACAGAGAGGAAACATCAGGTGTGCCACTGGTGAGAGATTTCACCCTCCTCCAGGAATCATTGGCACAATCGTTTGTAAGGAGCCATCACCCCCCTTTGTGCATTGTCCTCCTGGAGCAGCAGGAGGAACCCTGCAGGTTACACATCTGAGGTCCATCACCCGCAGCAGGGATGGGGACCTGCCCCACCAGTGCAGCTCCAAGGCAGGCAGCAAACAGACAGAGAATGCAGGAATCAGGCAGTGTTTAAAAATACCCCCAAATATCCCCCCCCCGCGTGGCTCTGCCAGGCCTCTGGGGACACATGAGCTCAGAGGCAGCCAGAGCTGCTCCAGGAGGAATTTAAACAAACACTTTGGAAAACAAGAAACCTTTTTTGGAAGAAAATGTGAAATTCGGGGGCTGGAGGAGGAGTCATCCAGCAAACATTAGCACATGAAACACACACTCTGGAATCCTCACCGGCTTCGCTCCAGTGTAATTGCTTTGCCAGCTTTGGTTCCTTGTAAACACGGAGGCCAGAAGCCTACCAGGAAGCCCAGATCATGGTTTTAAGGGTAAATTCAGCTTGTGACCCTGGGCTGACCCTCAATGTGCTCATCACAAATCCCTGCGCTGCCAGCCAGGGCACGATGCTGCTGTGGGAGGCCCTTTCTTGTTGACATGATGCCTCCTTGCTTTGCTCTGAGGACAGGACGAGCACGGAAGCCCCAGGAAGGACAGAGCACATGTGGTCAGTGACCACATCCAGCAGCAGGGACGTCCACTGCCGCCTCTGCTGAGCAGGGCTCT
Organism: Psittacus erithacus; assembly: GCA_009867235.2. Taxonomy (NCBI): domain Eukaryota; kingdom Metazoa; phylum Chordata; class Aves; order Psittaciformes; family Psittacidae; genus Psittacus; species Psittacus erithacus. The sequence continues at coordinate 12,017 of WYDI02036669.1, read as the reverse complement.
GAACCTACAAGCCTGTAAGAGCAATGCAGCTGGAGAACCTGGTTTCCAGACATGCCAATATCTCCTTTTGGTGCCAAGCTTTGATTCCAGGCCACCAGACCCCAAGCTGAGCCTGCAGCAGCCCATGAGTCCATCCAAGAGCTTCTCTGAAGGTGTCCCTGGTACACACCACTCACAGTGGCCCATCCATTGCAGCCCCTTCTTACCTTTCCAGCTCCAATCACCTTCTCGGCTGCATAGACAGCTTGGCCACAGCGAGGGCACCCATCAGCACCTCCGACTTTCTGGGCCATTCTGGATGCGTTGGGGTTGGTGGGTCGGTGGGCCTGGCCCCTGTGGGTGGGAGGGAGCTCATGATCAGGGCTGCATATGATGGAGGAGGGAAGAGCTATGGGATCACAAATCCCAACCCAGTTTGGAAGGGCTTTAGGCACACGGCTGTGTGTTAGGAGAGGATGGGAACGTGCTCAGGCAATGAGGACGTGTCCCATCAAGCCCCATCCCACCCTGCAAACAGGGTTCAGCGGGATTCCCCGAGGAGCAGAAGGGCAGAGCAGCTCATGGCATGCTCCAGACGAGACACGGCTAAAACTCAGCATAGGCTGCACAGCCCAAGCATCACAAGCAGAGAGATGTGGGGGAGAAGGTGCACACCACAGCCCGGGTTCCAAAACAAGACCTCAACTCACTCTTCATATTTGATGCCCAGAGACTCGCCCTTGTCAGTGCTCAGGGTCCCTGCTCCCTGCCCGTATCCATAGCCCTTGGGACCATACTTCTTGCCATAGCAGGACTTGCAGTAGATCTCCTCTCCATGCACAGCAACAGTGGTGCTGTCCAAGTTCTTCTTACAGACCACTGGAAAAGAGGGGAGGGTCGTTAGCCTGCTCACCCAGAGCTCACTAATTACCTGCAGGAAACAAGTCCTCACAAGGAGTGGAAGATCAGCTTTCAAGGAGTAAGGAAACCCTAGACCAGATCCCGGGTATGGGTATGGGGAGTGCATGCAAAACAGCTGGAGATAAGGATCACAACAAGAACAGTGTCTGGCTTTAAAAGGAAGCAACCACCCAAGCTACAAGGTCGGCACTATGACAAAGCTCTGTTAACCCTCCTGATGCTGATATCCTGCAGATGCACTTAAACCAGGGGAGGTTGAAATTCCCCTACAAATGCCTGCAGGACTCAGGAGCACAGGGATGGATGCTCCTGCCCCCCGGCAGACACAGCCCTGCCATGCTCCTCATCCACTGCAAATAGCGATAGTCTCTGGGGGAAAGGAATGGAGGCAAATACGTTATTCCTTGTGTTTAGACAGACCAAAGCAGACCTGCAGCATCACTGCAGCTGATGGGCTGCAAGGGTTGTGGCACATGAGGCTGTTTTCCAGACCCCAAGACCACAACAGAAGAATTCATGCTGCCTGGACCGTGCCCCATCCCTGGCAGTGTTCAAGGCCAGGCTGGACACAGGGGCTTGAAGCAAGCTGCTCGAGTGGAAGGTGTCCCTGTCCATGGCAGGGGTTGGAGCTGGAGAAGCTTTAAGGTCCCTTCAACACAAACCAGGCTGTGGGTCTGTGATTTGAGTGCGTGCAGGGGGTGGTCTCAGGTGAGGAACTCCAACTCAGCTGGGTGTCCAAACCTTGGGGATCAGCATGGGATGTAAGACAGGACAGGGGGAGACAGCAGCCAGGCTGGGGGTGCAGCTGAGCCCATCCAGAGCTCAGGCTTGGTGCTGGGCTCCGGCTGCACGGACTCTTCTCCTGATTTTTAGGTTTCCCTGCCTCCTGTCCCAGCTCTGATCTCAGCCCCCGCCTTGGCTTAAATCCCTTCCTGGAATACAACACCCAGCAAGCAGCACCCAAACCGGCTCGCGGGGATCCCCACTGCCTGCCTGGGGCAGGATCCAGGCGCCTGGGGCTGAGTCCACAGCACTGGCAGCCACCCAGCCCTCCCATCCCGCTCACAGGCCTTAAATGCCGAGGCTCTCAGCAGCCCTTTGGCCTCTTTGCCTGCAGAAACGTTCCTTGGCCTTTACCAATATCACAGGAATGCAAACAGAGCACAAACCACAGCTCCGAGCGCGGGGCTGAGGCAGCCCTGTTACTAAATATGGACCGTGGAGAGCCCCAAGTGCTGCTGCTGGGAGCAGGAGATGCAAAAGGAAACATCTCTGGCCATCTAAGGAGGATCTGACAGGGTCCTCTTCTGGCTATGAGCTCCTCCCAACCTCCAAACCCACCAGGGCAGGAGCAGCATCCTTGCTGAGATTGACCAGCTCTGGTTAACTGCTCCTGTAGCTACCAGGCTGGTGTTGGAGCTCTCTGCATTGCCCTGAAGCTCATGGGGAGCACTCAGACAGACCCTCCAGGAGGGGAATTTGGGCACATTTAAAGAGCTTTTCCTAATGATCCCAATGGCATCTGTCTTTCTCTCTCCCCTGCGTGGATTTAGAGCTCTAACCTAAGCTTCCCCAGTCCCTCATCTGTACTAGTGCAGACCAGGCCTTTGAGAGGCAGCAGGAAAATCCTTTCCCTGCTTCCTAGAAATCAGCCGCCAGCTCCTGGCTTCTGCGTCGCTGGAATTCCAGCACAAAGCACTCACCCAGTTAAGGACCCTTTGTTTTCCTATGAGCAGAGGAGTTGCTCCACAAAACACTTAGACAAGAGCTGCTGCCACTTCCAGAGGCCAAACGGTTCCATTACAGAACATTCCTGCCGTGTCCTGTTGACTCAGCTGGAGCGATGCCACCGAGTCAATCACCAGGGCACTCCCTCAGCCCGTCTCCGGTGCTCATGCACTGTGGTATGTTTGGCTCCTCTCTGATTATTGTTGGGGCAGGTCAGGTCAAAGTGCTTGTTTTTCTCCCCTAAAGATAACAGCTTCAGGCTCCCTGATGAGGCCCAAGCACAGCACTGGGGAACAAGCTGGGAACCTGAGTTTGGAGCTCAGTGTCTCCTGCAGCCTGTGGCATGAAACTGGGAAGAGCCACAGCCTGAAGTGGGGAGCCTGCAGGCAGGATGGGCAGAACCGCTGGGATACATGGTGGGGATTAGGAACATCTCAAAGCGCAGCGACAGAAGCCCCATTGGACCACTCCCTGGTGACTTGCTTCCATGGGATGACCTTCTTCTCCACTTTGGCCATGTATTTCCCTCTTGAAGCAATGTCTTTTGTCCACTTGTATGGCTCTGGGTGCCAATATCGCATGGCAGAAGCTGCCCCTAGCAATCCAGATGTGTGCAGAGGGCCACAGGGAAGGACAGATGCAGTGCAAGGGGATCTCAGTCCCCATACTGAGCTTCTCCACTGACACGGGCTCGGATGGTAAAAGCCAGTGGCGGAGGGAAACAAGGGCACCATTCCCCAGCCTCTTTATCTGAGTCTGTAGAAGAACCAGGACTTCCTGCTGCGGAGAGTGGCTGCAGCACAGGCACAGCCTCTCTGCAGCATCCCTTCCTCGTCCTCTAGAGCCAAAGCAATGCTTCCAGCCTGGAAACTGCGACACAGAGAGCTGCCGGCCACACTGCACAGGGAGCAGGGATGGAGCAGCAGCTCCCCTCACATCTGCATCCATCTGTGCACGCCGCATCCCAGGAGCCTGGCCAAGTCTCTGGTGTCCGTGCCAGGTGGACACAGGAGCGCAGCAGGGATCAGCCCCATGGGGACACTGGTATTTCCCTGCTGGCATAGGTCTACTGAGATTAGTTCTGGCTGAGTGCCTGCTTGTAGGCCCTAGCTCTGCTCACTGCCCATATGCCGTCTGCGCTCCCTGCTGCAATGGGATGGTGTTAGGCGAGCAGGGAACAGGGACCAGGCAAGGTAACATTAAACTTCAGAAGATGCAAAACCCTGCTCTGAGGGTTCTCTTGCACTTCTCTTGCTGCTGTGCCAGATGCAGAATGGCACATCATGATGATGAGCCATCAGCATACACAGGCAACGTGCATGATGCTGCTAGCACATGATCCTGATAGCCTGCAAGGGCAGGGGACACAATTCTAGTAAAACATAGGCTGAGGATATGGGTCATCTTTGTATTTAAAGGTCCTGCAGCCCCCTGGATGTGGACACCGAGGTTTAAGGAACTGCTCTCAGCACTGTACCACTGTTCGCCTGTCCCAGCATTGCTGTCCTCGTACCCCCAAAGGGAGGGGAAGGGTCTGGGGACCTGCAGCATGAACTCAAGAGTACATGCAGGATCCTGCAGAGCAAGCAGAGGAAAGGGACTCTGCACTGAGGTAACCCACAGTCTCCTGCTTGCATCAGCAGAAGGGCAAGGACAGGACTTTCTCTTCCTCCCATCATCTCCAGGGACACAAGGGCAGATCCCATGCCAATCTCCAAGGCCCAACCACCTTTTTAGTGCAGCAAAGCCACTTGGAAGATTCAAGGTAGCATCACCCCAGAGCACTGCATGGGATGTGCCACCTCCTGCCACCACTGTTCAGAGAGTCTCTGTCTCTTGCTCCAATCCTTGCTTAGGGGAAGGCTCCTGAGCATCCACCCAGCCCATAAACACAAAGCTGATGGGTGCCTGGACACAGGGTGGGAGGGTGAGGGAAGGGCTGGTACTCACTGCACAAGAAGCAGGACTTGTGGAAGCTGTTGCCTTCGCATTGCACTTCCTCGGCGAAGTACACAGCCTTCTGGCAGACACCACACTTCTTCCCTCCTCCCCAGTTTGGCATCCTGCAGAGACAGCATGGGCAGGAACAGCGTCAGGGCGGGAGGTCAGGCAGGGATGGGGAAGGAGATAGGGATAAGGCAGGAGGCAGGGATGGGACAGGAGGCAGAGATGGGACAGGAGGCAGCAATGGGCAGAGGGAGGGGGCTCGAGCAGGCACCCCCGGCAGTGCTCCAGCAGCTGTTTCACATCTGCACGCGCAGATACCACTCGTGTTTGCTGCCTGCACATCCACAGGGCTGTCATTAGCAGAATGAACCCAGCACCCAGCAGTATGAGCTGCCTCCTGAGGATCACTGCTCCTGCCAGCCAGGAGCAGCAGAAATCCTGCTGCCCCAAAGCCGTGGGACCTCACAGCTCCTTTCTGTGCCAGGAAAAGGGAGGAAGCAGGACAATGATGGGAAACTGCGCTTACAGAGGTACCCACGGCACCGATCGCATGAGCTCACAGCCCTGCCATGGCCCCTGGACCAAGCAATGCAGCGGTGCCAGGATGAGTGATCCTTGGTGCAGGACAGGATACAAGTTGTCACCCCAGCTGGAAACAGCTCCAGCTTCTCCCCCCCAGACATCCCTTCCATTTCTGCCACCACAAGGCAGGGGTATAGTGAGTGTTACCCAAAGGACAGAAGCTGACCCCTGATACCACCAGGCTCTTGTCCCCTATAGCATCATAAGCTTCTGCCTTGTCTGGCCATCTCCCTGTACAAGACATGTAGCCCTCCAAGACTGTAGGTACAAGGAAGTCCACAGCCCCCGGGACACAGGCTTATGTGCAGGGCAAAGCATCAGCCCAAGCTACCATGCGGCTCCTTGGCAGGATAGAAATGCTTCTATTTCTCTCCCCTCTTTCCTGAAATGTATCCGATGAGACATGGTCAAGAGGCCCCTTGGTCTGCGGATTTGCAGATAACCCCAAAACACTGTGAGCAGTGAACAGAGGTAGCAGAGCTCCAACCCAGAGGGGCTTTGATGCTTCTGAAGACCAGGCCAACATAAACCTCAAGACATTCAAGCACCAAAGTCCTATGAGGAGATTCTGAGCAAGGTGGTTGGTGGAAAAGGCTAAGGAGGATCTAACAGCAACCAAAGCACTTTGCCAAAACACTTCTTGGTGGTGCCCTATGACATAAGAAAGGTGATGAGCACAAGCTGCAGCTTGGGAGGTCTCCAGAGGCCTCTCTCCATCAACACTTCTGGAATTCTCCATCCTTCCCCCATGTGGGGACAGGCAACAGAAATCACCCTCCCCATGTGCTTCCCAACTCCCACATAGCTAAAGCAGCAGGACAAGGTCCCCCAAACCTGCCTGGCAGGAGAAGGATGTTAAACACAACAGGACCAGGGGCTGTATAAACATCAAACAGGGTGATGAGGGCGGACGAAGCACTGAGAGTCCTCTGTTCACAGAGCACAGAGAGATCTCGGTACCTTCCAGTACATGGGAAGGTCGAGCTCTTCCCTGCGTGTGTTTTGCCCGGAAATGGAAAGGGGAAATTGCACTCAGCCTGGTTTAACAGCGGGCAGGGCAGCAGGGGCACCGCCTGCAGCTCCGGGGCTGCGCTGGCTCCAGGGGCAGGAGCCGCGCCTGGGTGTGATCCCAGCGCACGGGAAGTCTCCCTTCTGAACGCGCTGCGGTGCCAGATCCCTCCCTTCCAGCCTGGTCATCCCAGTCCCAGCCTTTGGATTGCCTTAAAAGGACACAAAGTGCTCCTCTCCAGAGCCTGATTTTTCCCCCTGCGCCTGGAGGAGGACCTGACCTGGTTCAGGAGTTTCCTTGGAGGGCAGAAACACGCAGCAGCATCAGGGGCCCACTGGCCCCCTTTGTCCCTGTGCCCAGTGTGCCAGACCCCTGTCAGCAATAACAGGACGCTGGCAGCCCCCTGCCCCTGTGCTCCTGTGCCCCGTGTGCCAGATCCCTGTCAGCAATAACAGGACGCTGGCAGCCCCCTGCCCCTGTGCTCCTGCCCATCCCCACCACTCCCTGCCCCACAGCATCGTGCTCAGGGACAAGCTGCCTCCTGTGGTTTGGAGCTTGTTGCTTCCCTTTGCCTTCAGGGCACCTTTTCTTTCCCTTTACAGCAGCAGCGAAGGAAGAGGCTCCGTTTGCTCCAAACAATACAGTTCATCTGCCCCAGACTGAGACATCAGCAGTGGGGACACATTCCCTGAGCTCCTGCAAGTCTATGGGAGGAGAAAAGATGCTTCTGGGCGAGGCTTATCTGAGGTTTGCCTCAAGAGGAGATCGAGCCCTTTTGCTGCTTCTTTTTCCTCCATCCACCATGGAAGGGTGCTGTTTAAGCCATGTCACAGTGATTGCAGTGGGCAAAGCCGCAACCCAGCAGGACCTCTTGGTACACACCAGGGTGTGGGGAGAGACCATGAAAATGAATTTGTCCTGGGGATACCCGGGCTTGTGATAGCTCAAAGCTGGGCACAGAGAAAGCCTGAGATAAGATTTAATTGGTGGGAATTCCCTCTTAGACCACAACGCACACAGGCACATGCTGAAAGCCACAGGAGAGACCGAAAAGCAGTTTCTGATACACATCAGTATCAGCAGGAAAGAAAAAGAGGTGGAGCACCCTGCTCATGGAACCTGGAACCCAAACCAGACATCTCAGAAGCCAACTTCCAAGACCAGCTGGTCATGACTGTCCCAATTCCATGAGCAATGACTAATGGAAGACATGTCACAGAGTCTGCAACCCTTCCAGCATGGCTTTTTGCTGGAATTGCATGTATTTTGCACCATGGAGCTCACACCATTTTCTGCCCCATTGCAACACACAGTGACCGCAGTCACGCTTCTCCATATCACTCTGGACCCACTCACAATGAGGAACAGGAGGCAACTGTCCTGCAGCCGGAGACCTCACTGAGCATAAGGCAAGAGACAAACCCAGGGCTGCCAAAACACAAGATTATTTTCCTCCCTCCTGCAGCTCCACATCCCATATACCGAGGCTTCACAGGGAACACAACCCTACAGACAGAATCCATCCCTGGCAGTGTTCAAGGCCAGGCTGGATGGGGCTTGGAGCAAGCTGCTCTAGCGGAAGGTGTCCCTGCCCATGGCAAGGGCTGGAACTGGATGAGCTTTAAGGTCTTTTCCAACACAAACCAGGCTGGGATTCTGTGATCCTCTGCACCAGGCATGGCTCAGCCTTGGAGCTGGCCCATTGTCTGTACTGGGGAAGTCAAGTGGCCTCAAAACCCAAGATACCAGCTTTTACCAAGAGCTGTGTCACTGGGCAGTGCAGACACGAGCGAGGCCCACACAGAACCACCCAGGTCTGACACTTCTGGAGATTAATTTCAGTGTCTGATGTCTGACCTTTTTGCATTTCGCTGGGTCAAATGTAAGCTAGAGTCACCCATGTTTCAGATGGGCTCGTGTTGCACCAGCCCAGGAGGCAATCAAGGCTACGCTAAGCCATCAGCATAGACCAGTATGGAACCAGTATGACCTGGTGGTTTGGGATGTCCTCTGAACCTGGGCTGTAAGGGGAAGCAATGAGCAGGTGAAGCCAAGCAGGAACACACAGTCAGCCTCTCCTTAGATCAGTGTGCAAAGCTGGCAGCCCCCTGCCAGAGAGCAGCTGGGATTGAACTGCTGGAGCTGAAGCAGCACCCACCACCATGTGCTGCTACGGGAGCACCCAGAGAACCAGAGCATCATAGAATACCAGGTTGAAGGATCATCTGTTTCATCCTTCCTAGGCAAAGCATGACCTAGACTAAGCATGACCTAGACTATATGTCCAAGCACCCTGTCCAGCCAAATCTGAAGTGTCCAGCAGCAGTGCAGGTTCTCCAACCTATGTGCTGAGATGTTCTACTTGTATCCTACAATAATCAATAGCAGAGCAATCGCTTTGTGCTTGGAGGAGATCACTGAAGAACAGAAGACTCATGTTGGCCCCTGTACAAGGTTCTTTCTTTGTTCCAGTCAGAGGGTTAATACAAGTGGATGGCAGAAAACATCATCAGTGCTGTACGAACTTTACTCCCTGTAATGTTCACAGCAGTCCATGCAGGATTATTACATAGCCTGGCAAAGGGACAAGGCAGAAGGGAAGAAACCATAGCAGGAGCTCCAGGCCCTGGGGTCTGATCAGTGCCTCCCAATACAGAGAGCAGCTGGAATAGGCATGAAACAAGCAGAAATCTGAAGTAGGAGGCACCAAGACAGATGAGAGGTGTGGGCAGAGCAGGAAGGGACCAACTCATGAGGATAACAGTAAGCACCATGTGGTAAATCACCAGGACAGAGCACCAGGGACTCAGCACCAGTAACTGCAGTCAGGCCACGGAGGACTCTGCCCCAGACAAACGGTGCCTGTCACAAAGCAGCTTTCACATCACCTGGGTACAGGTTAAGCTAACACTGCAAGAGGGAAGTGGGAACCTCACCCTGTCCCCCTGCCACATGAGCTGGGTGGAGCAGTGCCTGCGCTGCCAGCAGTGTAAGTGCAGGTAAGCAAAGGTCGCTGGTGGTGGTGAAGTGGTGAGCAAGAAGAGGATGGAGTCCTGAGGCTGGTGAGCACCAGGACACGGCAAAGCCCTGGGCATCACCAGGGAGAAATCAAAGAACTGACCCAGGAGATGCAGCTGTATCAGGTCAGGCATCTCTGAGGGCTTTGCCATGAGAGGAGGCAGAAAGTCAAGAGGGTCCATGGTCCACTCACACGCAGCTCACCTACTCTACAGGTCCTGATGCAGCACAGCCTGGCATTGCCTCTGCTGCCACCACTGAGGCAGCCTCCAGGTTTGCTGGGCCAGGGAAAGGGCTGGTATGGCCAGTGCTGCCCAGAGCTGGGCTATTGCCCATGGACCAGCATGCCGTGGATGCTGCCCACGCTGTTTCCAAGCTTTGGCTGCAAACGCAACTTGATCCCAGCTGCGTTCCTCAAAGAAAAAACTAATTTTATCCAGGAAAAAGCAAAACAAAAAAAGAAGCCAAAAGAATTTTCAGGGGTGCCAAGAAAAGCTTCCTGCTGGAATCCGAATCCATAACCTGACCAAACTCACTTGAGCTTTTGCAAAGCCCGTAATCGGTCACATCCTTGTCATTTCGTGCTGCCTCCCAGCAGCAGGGAGCCCAAAAGAGAAACCGGTCACTCCAGGGGTTCAGGCACTGACATCCCAGCCGGAGGGACCTCGATCCAGGGGACAGGAGAAGCCGGCAGCGCGCCTGAGGCTGGGCAGACGGAGTCACCGACCCGCGGGAGCAGGGAGGGCACCATGGTCCTCCTCAGAGCCAGGAGCGGTCACAGACGCTGCCCTCCCATCCCAGCCTCACCACGAACCACCAGGAGATGCAGCATCCAAAGCCCATCTCACACCAAACGCTACTTTAGCGCTTCACCTTCTCACCCGCTCCATCCCTTTCTCTGTTCGCAAAGGGCTCATCAACACCCGCTCCTATGCGCTGGCCCCGCTGCCAGCTCGGAGGTTTGGGAAGCGGCTCCTGCAAGCGGCTCCCGCTTGTGCCCCGTCAGCTCCTCCGCGCCGGAACATCAGCGCACGGCAGCGGAGAGGCCGGAGCTGGCCGGGTCTCCCCGGTGTGAGCTTCACTCGGGCCGCGCAGCGAAGCGACGAGGGAAGGGGATGAAAGGGCTCCGTTCAGCCAAGCGAGGACCACAGCCCCGAGATGTCCCTTTGCGAAGCAGGAGCAGGAGCGCTCGGCGGAGGAGGAACGCGGGCAGAAAGTCGGCCGTGCCGGCGGGAAGCACCCGCGGATGCCCGCTCTCTGCCGGGTTAGCAAAGTTCATCGGGGCTGATGCAAGAGCTTTGGCTTCCGCATGTGCCCCATGGGCGCGCACACAGCGGGGTCCGCGCCCCCCGCCCCTCATCCCACCCGGTGGGTGATCCCGAGGGATGCAGCAGCTCCGGGATGGAGCCGCCCGCCCGGGCTGGGACCTGAACCGTTGGATCCATAACGGGACCGAACACCGGAGGGGCCCCGCGGCTGCTCCCGGCCGGCACCTACCTGCAGCTGGGCCGGGCCGGGCCGGACGGTATCGGGAGAGGCGCTGGGGCCGGCAGCCGCCCGGGGCTTTTGTTGGCGGCGGGAGAAGGCGGGTCGCGGGGCGGCGGCGATTTGCGCTCGGCGCCAGCCCGGCCTGATGTCACGGTGGCCGCCGCCCCGAGGGCCCCACGGAAGGAGGAACCGGCCGGCTGGGACCGCCACCGCCACGGGGAGCCCCAGGCCCCGGTGTCCCCCATCACCGGCCCTGGGGACCTGCGGGCGCACGGCCTCGGTGCTGCCCCAGCCCCGCACCACTGGGAACCTTCCCCCATCACACTCCCACAGCGGAGTGTTTTGCTGATGGACAGGGAGCATCAGCAAGTGACCGCGCACTGGCTGTATAATATGCAGTTTATTAAACAAGCACACTCAAGCAGGCACACTAATGTGAATTAGGTAAATATCTCTGTGTGTATAAAGGATAAGTACAATAAAGCAAATCAGAGATATAGGTATGAAGTACTGAAGAAAGGCAGCAATGCATTAAATCATTACTGCATAGAGAGAATAGAGATTAAGAAGAAATACTTCACCAGTTACCTCTGGATCATCATCCAGGCCCACACTTCCAGCTGGGAATACAATACACTGTGGCAGAAAACATACTTTGTAATGTCTCTCAGTCATGAGAGGGAATCAACTTTCAAATAGGTTCCCATCCATTATAGAGGGAGAACCCTTTAGAGCAGCCATGGTGGCTCCCTAAAACCCACAGGCTGGTTGCCAAGTTGGATGTATGTGCCATCACAGAACCATAGAATCATATGATTAGCTAGGCTGGGAAAGACCTTTAAGATCACCCAACCCAAGAGTACCCCAGCACTGCCAAGTCCCCATTAAACCACATCACTGAAGGCCTCATCTCCACGGTGTGTGAGCACTTGCAGGGACGGTGACTCCAGCACTGCCCTGGGCAGCCTGTTCCGATGCCTGACCTCAATGCAGAAATGCCTGTCAGACATCCCACAGCCCTTGCCGTGCCCTCACAACACATGCTGGTCCCCTCCATGCCCAAACATCCTGGGAACATAGAGAAAGTGTGGCTGCAGGGCCATGAAGAGAAGCTGCTGTGAGTGACATCCACTGTCACTTGCTGCGTGAGAAGCTGTCTTTGCTGCTTATAGCTGTGAAGCTGTAGTTTGAATGTAGCCTTTCAAAGTACAAGTGGTGTTGGCCCCCAGCACCAGAGGGACGTGGATGTGTTGGAGCACAGAGGCCATGGAGCTGCTGTGAGGGCTGGAGCAGCTCTGCTCTGGAGCCAGGCTGAGAGAGCTGGGCTGGGGCAGCCTGGACAAGA
>WYDI02036668.1:0-10367 GCA_009867235.2 Psittacus erithacus | reverse complement strand
GTCCTTGACCGATTGTAAACATTCTAAGCAGTAGCTACAAACATTGGTATTATCAGCACTGTTCTCAGGCTGAAAGTAAGAAACGCAGTGCTGCACCAGCCACTAAGAAGGAGAAAAAATGACTGCTACTGCTGAACCCATGACATCAACACTTTATCTTCTTTCTGTGTTATTGATTGTTAGAAGTCTTCTGCTTTCAGTTATTGTCTGGGGAGGTGTCAAAAAAGTAGACATTAAAAATATAGGTTATAGTGACAAATTTCTGGAGCCAATGATATGCTTGGGGATTGAATGTGGTGATGCTGGAAATTAAAGTTACAGACTTCATCTATAAATAGAACTGGATAACAATTTTCACAAAAGGAAGTTTTGCTATGCAGAAGAAAACTCAAGTTGTAGAAGAAAGTGTTCAGAAAGTTTGGGGCTGAGCATGCCAGAGTGAAATGCCTAGAACAGAACCAAACATATTCGAGTTTTAATATTTCCCTTGCCAAAAGAATAACCGGTGAAATACAGATGTTTAGCATCTTATCCTATCTATTGGCTTGTTCATCCAAAGGATGATAACTATGTCAATCACTTCAGGAGGTCAAGAGACAGAAGTCTGTCATAAAGTTCTTTCAAACTGATACATGAGCTCTACAAATCACAATTTCACATGATGAACTATGTTTGTAATTTGTTTCAGGAAAATCTTAGGAATTACATCCAAACCCACAATTTTACAGAGTTTTGTGAGAAACATTAATGTGGTATAAGAAATATAAACTTGGAACAATCAGGCTAAGAGGGAAATCGAAGCGTATTTCAATCTATCTTCCTTATATGTTTGGGAAATACATTTAGATGTGTGTCAGAGATCCAGACTGTTAGGACTTCATGTGCTGATGTCCTGAAGTGACATATATCCCATGCATACTAAGCATTGAAGAGTGTTTTAGAGCTTTTCTTGCACAATCTTGAGTTTATCAGCATCCCCTTCGATATGTTTAAGAAGGCTCTGTTGGTAACAATCTATTATATTGATCTTATCAGCACTGTGTACCAAAGGAGTACTATCTCTGCAATTTTTTCCACCCTGTTTATATGTGCAGGGTCACATTAATTACAGATTTGCACTGGAAGCTTTATGATCTCTAACCTGTTTCCTTTCCAGAAAAACAGCCTTCTATTCTTTCTTGGAGCCTATGGTCAAGAGTTTCTTTCACTTAACCTCAGCCTTCTAAAATTTACTTTTCATGCCTAAGCTACATGTGTTCCTTCTGCTGTGAATAGACAGAAATGGTTACCCACAGAAGTTGATTAATCATCCATTAAGATACATGATTTGACTGTCTGGAGGCTCCTCTGACTGCAAACAGCAGTCCACAAACCTGCATTTGAGGCAGATAGTAGTGGCTAAGATTGCTTAACTTCTAGGGGAAAACCAGATCTAAGCAGTTCTGTAATTGTCTCTATTCAAATAAATTTGTTTGAATGTGTCCAACTTTCTAGGCAACCTCACATACCATTACAGGCAGAGCAGTACCTTTTCTATCACCCACATCAACAGCAGTCACACAGACATGAGCAGCACAGGCTGCCTGGTCCTTTCCAGCTAGTTAGGTGGAAGACATTAGGGGCAGACCCTTGTTCTCTTGAGTCCATCAGAGACCTAAGTTTTCTCATATTTATTGTCTCCATTATCTCTCATTAGGGTTTGTGTATCTTGGTGTTTCATTTATTAGGTTTTCAGTTTCTTGTCTTTGTTTCTTATGTTGAATAGCCATTAACTAGATATCCCCAAAACCCCATGTCCTTTCTCAAAGCATTTAATGAAATATAATGAATGAATAACAGAATTAAGCCATGTAATCTCCTGTGATGCAGACAACTCGTATCTGAAAGGTGAAGACAAAGAAGCCGAGTTTTATCTTGGTTGAATTCAACTGTTGTCAACAGAGTACAAATGGTATGAATTCAGCATGTGATTTCAAATTTATGATTATTTCCCAGGTGCCTAAACTAGTTAGATTCCTTGATAACTAAGCTTACTTGTACCTATAAAAAAGAGAATCGAATTTTGACAGTGAATTTGTGCATAATTTTCTGGATGATTCACCATACACAGAAAAGAGCACAAGAAGCTTTGTTTATCTCAACAGCTATTTTTACTGGAAAGTTTATTTTTGCATTATTATTTTATTTTAAAATGCTATATTTTGAATGACACATCCCTGGAAGTGTTCAAGGCCAAGTTGCCTGGGGCTTTGAGCAAACTGGTGTAGTGGAAGGTGTCCCTGCCTATGACAGGGGGTTGGAACTAGATGATGCTGAAGATCCCTTGCAACCCAGACCATTTAGTGATTCTATGATTGCGTCATATTCCTGGAAGGCATGATATAAAACATAATCCCCAGGATGTTGAAGATCCTTATGAAATGAGAGCATTGACTCTCCTGAAACCAGCAATTATTCACAAAGAAGTCTGTGAAGCTGAAATCTGACAATTTTTGAAAATTGGGAAATGCTCATTCCAGATTACACAACTGAAGCTGACAGCCTGGCATCTAAAGTGCAGGGTGACTTATTCTTGATTAAAAAAATAACGCATCTCTCACACTTGCATACCTGGAAACCTATTGTATCACTGATGGCCTATATTAACTGTTTAAATTCTTTTTATGTCTCATGTAGGCAACAAGGAGAAACAATAGGAGCAGAAGAAAGCAAAAGAATATAGCTGTTAGCTATTAGTACAAAAGTCCAGTGCAAAACACTATAGGAAAATCACTGTCTGATAACGGATATAAATGATTTCCAAGCTGAAAAAATCAACTTGAAAATACTTTTGAGCAAAGAGCTTCATGTGTCAGGTCTGATGCATTTACTCACAGCTAGTTTCAGTACCCACTGAAGTAAAGGAATGATTTCCCCTTAGTGAACACCAGATAAAGTATAAAAGTAAAGTAAGTAAAAAAATCAAGTAAAAAGTCAAGTAGCTCAATAAAAGTGAATTAACTGAAAGTCAGATGAAAAAGAAGATATTCAAAAACCATCTGGACATGTCCTGGCCAACTGATTCTAGGTGGATCTGCTTGAGCAGGGGGCATTGGACCAGATGACCTTGAGAAGTCCCTTCCAACCTCAAACATTGTGTGGTTCTGGGAACAAAATTAACTAGTATTACCTTAATGGAGAAGTCAGAAATAAACGAACGGAGGTAAGCAAGCATGATTCCAATTTTCCCTGATACGTTCTGAAGGTGTTTTAAAAGGGACTTAATAGCATTAATATCAGAAGGAGATGACAGATGTCAAAAAGCATCCAGTCAATTATCTGCTCCCTTTCCCTTCTGTTCCTGTTGTATTCTCATGTTTTGAGAGATCAGTTCAAACCATGCAAGCTTTGCTCTCGCTTGACAATTTAAATGGAAGCTAAAGAGAACATGACTATTAAAAATGCTTTCTGGATAGCTTTTTCAATAGGCAGTTCTTTAAAGTCCCTCCTGGATGTGCTTACCAGATACTTCAGTGAAATCCCAACTAAAAATTGATCTCCATTGTCTTACTTAAAAATCTATTTCATAAAGCATACACATGCCCATACGCACACACCAGCATCCACTGAAATCTATAAATAAACAAATTATTAAAAAAATAATATAATGCTTATTCGTTCACTTTTTTGTTTGCTTGATTTCACTACTCAGTGAATCAGCTCTAACAGTAAGTTCCTGTCTTTTATCTGTAAAATTGCATAAAATAGACAGAAATCATAAAAGGTTTGTAGCTCTAGAAAAGATTTTCTCTCTCAAAGATTGAATGTGTTATCTAAAATAGATTTCCTATAATTCAGCTTTACATTCTGTTGAAATGCAAATTCCTAAGTACGAGTATATAGAGAACTGAGATACTTGAATGATAATTCACAGTGAGAATTTGTTCTCAGTAAGTCTGATGCATATAATGCACATGCTTGCTGAGCTGAAACCATCCCTCAATTCTCAAATGAATATCTAAGATATCTTTAGAAGCCCAGCAAAAGAGTTTCTAATCAACGCAAGTCAATACACCATCTGATTTTCTCCTTTTTTCTTTGCCTATGTTCTAAGTGCAGATTTCTGCTGCCTAAGACTCTAAGGAGTGTGTTCAATTACTTGAATGCCCTTCTTTCATCTGTTGGTTCAGTAAAATATTTTAATATTGTTGTATGCAGGGCCTTTGATTCAGTCATGTCTGTGACCATGTAATACTACCTAGACTACTAAGCGGGGCATGTGACATTTCAGAGTACTGGGGAAACTTTGACCAGAATCTAGAGACTGTAAAACATTTATAAAATATTAAGAATGCTGTCTGAGGAGGAAGACAAGTCAGCATCTGTCTGAGCAAGAGAGAGCAGTAACAGATCCCTTTCTCTCTGCCTAAGAGGAAGGTCATGTTAGGCTAGTTGGACTATGCTCACCACAGCTCACAAGCAAAGGAGCTTATGTCATTTTGCAGTTCAACATCTTGATGATGAACAGAAAGGGGAAGATGAAAAGAGCTGGAATGTGAAGCAAGAGAGTGGGAAGAATGCGGAGAAAAAAGGAGTATATGTAAACATTAGGATAGAGAAGGTAAAGTGGAAAAGAAGGCTGCAAGAAGGCAGCTGCTTTTGGCTTCTTTTCATGTTTACTATGCTTAACACTCCTCTTCCCCTTTAAAAAAGTCCTAACTTTCACAGCAGTCAATATGTTAATCACCAAGTAATGGAGGAAATAGTTTGATAGGGGAAAAAGTTTCATTTATGATGTCCCACTTCACATTAATTGTTGACAATTTTTATAGGATTTCAGACTGTGTCTTTTCAGTTTAAAACAGTCATGTTCCCTTCCCATTTCAGAGTAGAAACAAAGGTCTAGAACATTTTCATCAAAACTATTTACCTAAATGAGACCCTTTATTAATTGTTTGGAAATTGTATGCAGTTTAATATATACTAGAGGAATAATAATATATATATTAGAGGAAAGCAACATCCTCAGTTCTAAACCACAATAATTAAGTGTGCACCAATATATCACTGTTATTATATCAATACCTTTTTATGCTGAATCCTGGACCTAAAAAAAGAGAAGATTGTTTTTCAGACATTATTATGCATTATCTATGATAATATTTAAAATTATTTTGTGTTAGCTATGCTTGTAATAGTTACTCTGTAGTCTCTAATTTCAGCTCTCTGCCTATGACATTTACTTTGATTTTTTTTTTAAGTATTTAATTAATCTTTAATTCAGGAGAGAATTGTGGAGCACATTCGCAGACCTTTAATTTCCAGCTTTGTTCTGTGCTGCTTCACAAAACAAATTGCTCCCTGTCATCTGTAAAATGATAAACAGAATTATTATATCTTAGTCCATTCATCCTCTACTGTCCTCCTGAATACCATTTTCTAAATCAAGCAGGAGGAAATTACCAAGTTAGTGACAAGGAAATAGAAGACAATTATTTTGAAGTAATTGAAAAAAAAGGAGAATATACATTGAAGTTAAATTAAATGAGAATTGTATTTATGATACAACTTAATTTTAAACTAACTTAGTTTAATCTTAACTTAAAAAATATATATGAAAAATAAATACTGACTTTAAATTAGATTATTTAGAAAAGCATTATTTGTACAGGTATGTTGATTGTTTAGAAGCATTTTATTTGTACAGGTAGGCTACCTGTGCTGGTAATATTTTCTGATATAAGTGTAGCATGAGGTCTGAGAAAGGGCCAAAAGAGGCTAAATATCCCAGAAAAACAAAATTAAATAAAGCATTTTCCTGTGAATTATTTCTTAATGCCTAGATTTGTGATTACCTAGTTTTGCTATTTAAAGAGCTTGATGGAATTACCTTTTGTTTTCTTCATTCATTCAATGCCATTTTCACTGACAGAAAGACCACCCTCTGACAGCAAAAGTCCTGGAGGCAGTCCCTTACTCTGGGGTTTTGATATTGACTCCTCTTCTGCAGGAGCACTTCTCACACGTCTCACACATGCACCCTTACACACACTTATTCTTGGGGTCTACCTAGTCTATTTATGAATGTACAAAATTGTCATCTACTAAATGACAACATGACCTTAAGCTATCTGTAAGAAGATTGTGTGCATGTGAACTGATGTGAGCTCTAGCATGTCAGAGGAAAAATGTCCATTCATTCAATACAGAGTCACTTCCTGCTGGGAGAAGCTGATGAGAAACTTTCCAGATGAGAATACTTTGATGACTTTTAGGAACATCAACACTGTGTTCTTCAGCATTGTAATAAGGCTACTGTTCTCTAAAGGCCTAGGACAGACAGAGCAAAGCTGATCCCTGGCCTTTGCTGAGCCCCATTGCTCTGAAGCACTTATAATGGGAGTCTTGTGGCAACCTCACCTCTGCTAAATACAGTTTTAGCACAAGGTGCAAATACAGAGATTGCTCTAGCTCAGTTGGTCACTGACCCTGAATGAAAAGCAGATATATGTGCTCATTCCTTAAGCCATTACCTTTGGTTTTTTTTCTAAACACATAATGATCCAGATTGTTTTTCAGCATTCACCTAATGTTCTGGCTAAATTACACTAGACCTCATGTTTTCTGCCTAGCAAAATTTATACTGAAAGTTTCAAGGGGACACAGCATTGTTAATTTTCAGTGTTGAACACGTTGCTTTCTGTGTTTTTGTTGAAAATGTTGCTGATTTTCACCCTAGAGTTGTCAAGATTTCAGTGACGGGAAAGCGATCTCTGCAAATACAATTTTTAATTAGTTCATAGAATTTACTGATATCTTTTCCTGGAATACACTATATAACTGTCAGTTATTATTGCCCTGTCTGAGCTCAGACACAAACCTATTTAGCACAGATAACTTAAAGATGCCTTTGGAAGTCCAGAAGAGAAATCATGATACTTTTCTTAGAATAATAACCTCATCCTTTCTATTCAGCAGTTTAACTTGTTATTTGGTTGTAAAGCAAATATTATATTCTAGCCAGAGGGAAAACTGATGTGTTTTTGCCTGTAAAATTTCACTACTGCATCTCACCATTGCCTTAACAGCTTTAATAAGAAAGCCTTTTTCAGCCTCAATTCTATTACAGTATTAAAAGTTTCTTAAAACCCCAAATTATTTACAAAGCAAAAAGAAAATTATATTCATAACATTTTCTTGAGTAAGACTGACTTTTAAGTTCATATTTTCCCACCATTCCCATGATTATGGATTACTAGCTGAGTTATCAATAGGTTACAAACTAAATTCACAGTTTAGCACAGTGTTTAAGGATCAGCTGGGGGACATTTTTCTGCTCAAGGTAGGGGGCCATATAAGAAACATATTGAAGTGCATGAATTCTTTCAAATTGCAAATTCTAGTTTTTACACTCTCTATACATAAAAAATGGGGGGGGGGGGGGAGTGTGGAGCTTTACTAGAGCAAATTTCAAGAAAAGCCTTTGTAAGAAAATTTGTCCAGCTTTTCCTTCTGAGAAGTCATCAACTAACACTATCAGAAGACACTTTTACACTAGAAGGGGTGACTTTGCTTTGGGAAAACAGTACCAAAACTTGCATTCATCTAGAAAGTTAGGAATCTATTTCTTCATTAATTAATAACTGCATTTTGAAAAAGTGGTTATAATAAATTATGGAACATTTCTGAGAAGTGAATAGATGCAGATATGTGAGTCTCAACAAGTATATAAGACAGGTCCTGATAGTTAACATTATTCCTTTGTGTTCCTGGAATAGCATCAAAAAGGTTATTTTAGTAGTTCATAAGCTTTCTAGAAAATAAAAGTCATTCTTTTATTAGCTGTAAAACTGTAAAATAAATAAAGTAAAATAAATAATTTTTTTATTACTTTAATAAGCATTGTTTTAACAGTCTTACATACTTTTCAGTGAGGTATGAAAAGAAGTGGAATTTTGTTCTTTGGTTCTTATGGGCAAGATCAACTTTAAATGCCTTTCAAAAACCATGATCTATATGAAAATCCAAACCCATAATTTTAGGTATATAAATGCCATGTAATGAAGGACATATTGAATTCCTTGCAGTTTCTGCTCAAAAATCTCCATTAGCTGTGCAAAAAAATGATGATTAACATGCAGAGCACAGCCAGGACTGAAGAAGTATGTGATGCCTCCCTGTGTAGGCTTAAAGAGAATGACAGCTCTAGTTATGCCTAGTGACAGCTGTCTGTTACACTCACCACTCCTCTCTTTTCCCAGATTGTCATATAGAACATTTTGAATGTCTGTCATAAAATCAGAGTCATGGAAGTAAAACTTTCTTATTCTCTATTTCAAAAAGATTGAACTCAGTGAAGTCTTGCTGCTTCTGCTATGCAGGTCAGATAAGATGATCACAATGGCCCCTGCAGGCCATGTAATGAATGCAGTAGTATTAAAATGCAGAACATTTCTTCATTTTATGTTCTGCTGAGACTCAAAGTTCATATCAGAGGTAATACTAGGATAACAACCCTTATTCTTTTTAATAATCATAGTGTATTTGAACTAACGCATTATTTTGCGGTACGTTCTCCTGCTTATGTTTTAGTTTCACAAAAGACTATTACATGTGTTGGTTTGCTGGTATTTCTTCTCAGATCTACTTTTCCTACTTGCTCATTCAAACCTATACTGCTCAGATATTGACCTGCATTAAAATATATTTGCACGAACCATGCTGTATGGGATTTCAATTATGCAAAGCATTGATCTTCTTCTTCTTTTAAAGTTTCAGATGATTTTGAGTTCATCTTTCTGTTTGATACCCAGAAATGCTCCAGAACCTTCCTGAGGGCCTTGTTATGAATACTGTAGCACATAAAGTCTAGTTCAGAGATTTTAGTTACATTACTGACAGACATACCAGATAGGACCTATTTTTAAACTGCCAGAAAACAACTCAATTTGAAGAGGCTTTTTTTATTCATAGAAGGTCACATCATTATTCTGTTGAAATCAGCGGGATTATTTGGTTTTGTTGTTGTAGGCTTAATAGAAATAAATGGATAGAAAACATTCCTTGATTTTGTGAGAACATTTTCAGAAAATAAAAAGGAAAGCATTCTGATACTATATTAGGATTGTCTAGTCTGAAGTATTCCTATAAGACATAAATGTACTTGTTAAGATTCTGGTACAAAAGTGTCCAAAACCACAAAACATGGTTTTGATTTGTGGTTTGGACTTGAAGTGGAAATATATTTTGGGTTATACAGAGCTCTTGTAAGCAAAATATTCTGAAGACTACTCTATGACTATTACTGCTGTATTGCCAAAGTCTGTCAAAACAGATATTTTTGGAAAACTTTGGAAAGTGCAGTCCTTCCTGTCTCTTCCTCTGACTTTTGAGATCAATTTGCCCTGGGGATTGCTACGAAAAGTAATACATACAAACTGGAAATTTTATCAACACACATTTGCCATAGAAGAGAGTTAGCTGAAAACCATTCTTACCAACATCGGCTCTAAAACACTCTACAGAAGACAATAGCACTAAATAAATAAGCTCTAGAACTGTAAATAAGCTGCTTCGTACCTTGGAAAGGAATGGGCACTACCTGTTTATTAAATACCAGGGCTTTCCTATTTGCTTCTGAACAATGACTGCTTATACGCTTTCTCTGCCAGTGACAGAGTAGTGTCCTCCATTTCTGCAGTGGTCTATGTTGGTCTGGTAATGACTCTTCTCTACCTTCATGGAATAATATAGCTTCCTCATAAGCAGCCAATATTAATTCTCAAGCACTGGCCACTTCCCTACAAGTAAGAAGTGTGATCAAAACCAGAAAGCGTAGCTGCTTTGCGAATACAGCCAGTTGTCTCCTTGAGTATTACCTCCTTGTATTCTTATCACCACAGCCTTCTGCACTCGATGTGGGCAACATAAATAACCACAATCTGCCTTGCTGTCTACAGTGATACCTAGTATGCTTCATTTTAGCTGATCTATAGGCACTATCCTCTTTGAATTTTGTCCCACTTTTTGCTTGCTTGCTTGTGATTTTGAGGATGACTCTTTCCTGC
This sequence comes from Psittacus erithacus, assembly GCA_009867235.2. Taxonomy (NCBI): domain Eukaryota; kingdom Metazoa; phylum Chordata; class Aves; order Psittaciformes; family Psittacidae; genus Psittacus; species Psittacus erithacus. The sequence goes on along the minus strand of WYDI02036668.1, from coordinate 321 downwards.
AAACACTTTAGTTTTTTATCCCTTGCAAAGAAAATTCTTGCTTATGCCATTACCTTGATAACACTTCAGTTTAGGGCTCTAGCAAACACTCTTCCTAGGTGATGTGTTGCTGAGTTTCTTGTTAATAATTCCTTGAGAGCCTGATTTTTCTTGTTAGTATTGAAACTGCTTCCTTCCTTCCTTTCTGCCTGCCTCCCGCCCGCCTGCCTTTCCCCCCCCCCCCCCCCCCCCCCTCTCTTCTCCCTCCTTACTTTATTTATATCTTTATCTTTAGTTTCAAAAAAAAATTAACAAACAATAATTCAGTTAACACCTGAAGCA
>WYDI02036666.1:12261-26551 GCA_009867235.2 Psittacus erithacus | reverse complement strand
GAATGGGTTGCCCAAGGAAGCTGTGAATGCTCCATCCCTGGTGGTGTTCAAGGCCAGGTTGGGCAGAGCCTTGGGTGCCATGGTTTAGTGTGAGGTGTCCCTGCTCATGGCAGGGGGGCTGAAACTGGATGATCTTAAGGTCCTTTCCAACCCTAACTATTCTATGATTCTACTTAGGAAATAATTTGTCACTTGTTTTTCTCTCAGATGTGTTTATCTTTGAAAACAGCCACGGTTTAAAATCAGCACTGCTATTGATGAGAAGCTTTACTTGATTAGTTTGCGGTAGTGTGCCATCCCACCAACCCATGATATAATCCCACCTTTCTTGTTTATTATATCACTGGATTCTAAATCAAAATAAGCCTTTTTGCCAGTCATGAGTAGCTTTTCACAGCAACCAATGCTCTCATTCATTCTGAAGTCACGGTAAAGACTTCCATTATGTTGCCAGCCAATATGATCCAGAACTTGATTTATCTAAAAATATTCACAAACCTCCCATTTTCCTAACACTTGCTTCCTCCAGTTTAAGGTAGAGCATTCTTCCTAGGTTTTGACTGTCAACTGCCTCCTAGAAAAACAACTGCAGCATTTTCTTTTCAAGAAATAGTTAACAATGTCAAGAAGGAAAGAGAAGGATATAATTTCATATTCTCCTACCAACGGGCAATGAAGCATCTGAGGTTTTTAACCTTGACTTTGAAATGGTTTTGTAATTATGTCTTCTTAAGACAGTATGTTTGAAAGTTTGCTCATCAGTGGCTGAGTGGGAGAAGGAAACTTGTCATTCATAATGGCTGGTAACTCGTATGCCAGATCAAAATTAAGGATAACCTTTCATCACCAGCTGTAGCACAACCATCATCCTTTCTGCCTTCTCAGTGGGTACCAATGAGATTACAGTCAGTTTGCACATGACAGACCAAAAATAACCCCAGCCGTCTGTTAGAATCTTACTCCCCCAAAGCATTACATCCTAACAAGCTCTGCAGCCAAGTGCACTTCAGCTGATCAATGGAAGGTGAATCATATGCTTTATTTTTTTCAAGGTTTGCAAAATCTCAATCAGAAAAGAATTGTGTTGTGAACAGGGAATGATGTATGGCATTGTAATATCCAGCACAGATTGTGCAGGAAAGCCTTTGTAGGATTAAAGCCCCAGGCCTTCAAAACTGCCATGGTAAAATTCAAAACTAATTCTTTATCCTAATAGAACTTTAGCTAAATCCTGACTGCTTCCCAGCCTTTCATTGTTCTAGAAGGTTTTGCCAATTCTATAGCTATCTGTCTGTTGGAAAGCTAAAGGGCACCTCAATTTGCCATCTGTATTCCAAGCTATTACCATGTGAAGGTTTTCTTTACATTTGTAAGATCTCTTTGTAAGTTACTCTTTAAAGCTTCTCTCATTCACCAGAGACATAGTTACCTGTAACTGGTGAGGCAAAAATTCCTGAGCTGACAGCAGATAGACTGAAAAAAAAGGGGAAAAAAGAGAAAACATCAAAGAAAAATAATCAGCAGCTTTGAACGTCTGGAGTTCAGTGCATAGGGACAGTATATATATGGGGCTATCTTCCCTAAAGAGGGAAATTACCAGACGTCAGAAGTGCGTAGATCATTGAAGCATGGAACTTTTTACATGAAAGTGTTTGACTGTGGGCTTTGCTGTCTGACTGTCACCGTTTCTCTGTGCCTACTGTCTTTCATCACAGACCTGTTTCTTCTCTTCCTCTCTTGGGCTCATGCTTTGAGCTGTAATCTTTCACTATTAAAGTCACTGAGAGTTTTGCCAGTAATTTCTGTAGGCATAAGATCAAACTCTTACTTTCCTTTCATACTCTTTCTTAAGTTTTCCAAATGTTTCTTTCTAGGCTTCATTCCCCAAAGCACAGATGTTCTTTCTGTCTCTCTTTTTATTATTCTCTTTTCTTTGGCTAAAGAGTAGAAACACTTCAGAAAACCAGTGAATAATTTATTTTGTCAAACCTTCCAGCATTTTGGTAAATCCTCTTTAGGGTAGGGGTGGCGATCAAACTAGTTCAGGTTTTCCAGCTCCTTGAAGTAACAAACCAATGTGTGTAGAATATTCAGGTGCCAGAAAATAAATTTGGATCCACATGCACATGCTCACTCCCCATGCATAAACCTGTCTGTATGTAAGTGGGTATTCATGTTAAAAATAATTAAGTTGCTCACATATAAGCCTTGTGAACAATTCATGCAGTTAAAGCTGCTAAATTAAACCTCCCTGATTCCATAATGCTGGCATACCGAGCAGATGTATTCTGGAGTACTTCCCACTGGCATGATATCTACTGACTATCTGCATATAAAGAGAGAAGAACACTCATGTAACGCTGTCTATAAATATAGCAGCCAACATACACTCTGGAGATGTTGTAAAGGCTCCAAAGTTAAGTATACTTTGAGCTTTTGAGCTTAAATCAGAACTAAAACTGTGCCGTAAAAGATGTTATGATGATTGAATATACGTTCTAGATTTAACATCTTCACAGCCCTATTTAATTTCCTGTAATATTTTTAGCTCACATGAAAAGACCTTCTCCCTATTCATCATAAGGTATTTTAAACCTGACGAGGGGGGAAATGAAGTTCTGGTATCAGCTTCCTTTATTTAGCACTTGTCGCTTGACACCCTGTGCTCTCACATCAGTTTCTTACCACTGTTCTGGGAACCAGGTAGAAGAACTGGGTCAGTTAAAGTGTAGGAAGACAGAGTGAGCAGACAGATGCACATCTTTTTAGGTCCATTTCAATAGTTTGTCCACTGCATGTGCTGGAGTTAGAACCCTTCCTGCAGCTCCATGACTACGAAGGTGGGGTACCCTTTTTCACTGGAAAAGGCTAGAAGGACCAACAGCTTCAGTCTCATGCAGGCACAGAAAATGAAGTATTTTCTCAGGGTGATATCAGAGACTATCCACTTATGCATTGCATTCACCAGAACAACAAAGTCACCCCTATGATGAGCCCGAAGCATTTACAAAGAAATGCCTGTACTAAAGACCAAGCATCTCAACTGTAATGTACATAAGGCAGAGTGAGAATGTAATCATTTCCTGCTACAGCAAAATAATTCCCGGATAAGCCTAAGAAATGGGCAATGCCTTATGTTCTGGGGAAAAGAAAAGAAAATATCCAGGCCTAAGCCAATACTCAGTGCCAGAGTGATGTGAAGATATATCCTTTCCTGATGCCAAATCTGGTGCTTGGCGTAACTCAGACTGTGGAAGTAAGATACACAAAGTGTGTCATCGTGCACATCAAAGACTTTCTGGATTTTATGACACTTCTGTTCAAGCTGTCATGACTTTCCTTAAATCGTGGCCTCTATGTGTGTATGTACTGCATTCAAGAAACAAAAAGTACGACTATGGAACAACTTTCAGTGGGATGTAGCAACACCTGAGCTACCTTTAACCAGGCTACAGTGCTAATGGGAACAGATTAATTGTGAAAGCATAGGACTTTTTGCTGTCAAATTAATTCATCTCAGCGTGGAAGATTAACCCATTCTACTTCAGCTACATTACTTCAACTACATTTGCCTTAGGTAGCTTAATTAATTCTAACACTTTCATACTAAAACATCTTCAAATTAAATTTGAAGTACTGCAAGTAACAGTAATAGTATGGCTTGCTGTTTGACTAGACCTGGATCTCCATCTTCAGGATAAGGTCCTTAGGATGTATGTACAGAAACTTGTTCTCAGTGTCCACAGTTAGTCTTTTACTAACCTGGATTTTAATCCCATTGCAGAGCAAAAATCTGTAGTGGTGCCCATACAAAGTTGTGGTACTTAGTGGAGACTGAGAAACAGATTCATCTGAACTCCCTCCAAACCCAGTATTTTCTATCGCCAAGATGCCAAGATCCAGGGCTGGGGGCAAGGTAGAATAAAGGTTGTCTAAAGCTGTCCTGGTTGTTATTTCAAGTTTTTTCAGTTGCCACTGGTAACCAAGGAATAAGAAACATTCCTAAAGGCTTCAGTGTCTGTTCTTCTTTAGCTGATATATCCCTGAGAGCAGCAGCACTAACCCAGAGCAGCAGGAGGCAATTAACCAAGGATAACTTTGTCACACTCCTTCATTTGATGCTGGTTCCCCTGAATGCTGGTAGGTGAAGTGCCACAAGCTTGAGTCTTGCCATCTTTCCAAGGTTTTATACATTGTTATTCTAGTGGTCATTCAAATTCCCCAGTCAAGAAACCTGTGCATCAACCTGCTAGTTTTGTCTTAGCTGTAGAGGCCATGAGACACTGAGGTCAACCAAGTAACATGTAGTATTTGAGAGGTTACCTGCACTTCCTCCACTTTGGAATTTCCTCACCAAGCAAGCAAGTTGGTGCAAGGCATGGAGGAAACTGAATGCCATCATGTAGGTGGACTGGACTAATGGGAAAGGAGGACCTGAGAGGGCAGGCAGAAGCGTCCAAGCCATACTGATGCATGCTGACTCTAAAAAGTCATTAAGGTATAAGAACTGGTAACTCCCAAAATGTTTTAGGCTATACACTTATGAAATACATGTGATCTAGATTTTTATATGTGTACATCCTAGAAAATATATCTATACTTAATTTGTTCCTACCTCTAAGTGGGGAATAAAGGAAACTCGTGCGTGCAAAAAATGTCTGACTTTATGCTCTGATACTATTATCTATTAGGAACATTAGCTGAAGCAATTGTTTGTGTAAACCCAGTCTAGCTTGCTCTACCATAAAAGCATGTGGAAAGAAAATTATAGCCCCTGAATTCAATTTGGCTTTAGCTGTTACTTCTTGTTTCTTCTTTTATCATCTGTCTCATGAAGTTTGGTTCTGTGGGCATCAACTAACTGATAGGGACTGCTACTAAATCAGCCTATGAGGTCATTGCTGGATCTGATGCCTGCAATATAAACCTGGCTTTTGAGCTGATAATGGGAAGGTTAATGCTGTAATAAAGGAAGAATAGACAAACATGTGCAATTTACTCCTAGCTCTGTAAAGTAGGGAACTAATAAAAGCTGTGCTAGAAATAACATAAACAAGTACATGAAGAAAGAAAGAACAACAAAAAAAACCCCAACCAACTTTCAGGAACTGAGAAAAAATTACATATGGCAGGATCCTCCAGCATAAAGAATTTCAACACGTTAAAAAATGACAGAAAAAATAAAGTTGATGTCAGTTTAAGCACTGGAGCAAGGTAGAAAGATGCAACTGGATGTACAAGATAGCTGCTATATTATTAACTTCTGCTGTCCAGGTCCAAGGGAAATGCTGCTCCATTTTTTGTGCACAGTGTGGTATGTCTTGTATAAGGAGAATGAGTGAAAATTCCCAGCAAAATAAAATATTTAGGTCTGAAAGATTTCACGTGCTTTTCTACTCTTCTGTCCTGTGAAGGAAAGAACACCGTGAGCCATGGTGAAGGAGTACAAGTTTACCCAAGAGTCTAAAACATGAAATATTGCTTAGCCTGCCCCATAACTCTAATAATGGTGTGTACAGAATTTAATTACACGCTTTCTATTATGGGCATGTTGAATTATTTGTGTTAGATAAGCAACATCCATAGCCACATTGCAGCTGTTAAGCGTACACTTAAAGTGGGCACCTTGAGGTACATCTAATAACCTTACAAGTAAGCTGAGTGTAAACATGTACTTGTTTTTAAAATGCCACAATGACTGAAATAGTGCTGGTAATTTAATGGGAAGTATGGACCATGAAACCCTTTCAAATGCTGGTTTTGTGAGCAATTAACTTTCCCAGCAGACTTACCACAGCACCCTCAGAATCCAAGTACCTTGAAAACTAATGGCTACCAGGTCTGATATTTTTACTGGGTGAAGTGGAATTGCATTACCTGGTTTCTTCAACTTTTCTCTAGGCATAATATTACCTTCATAGAAGAAACTAAGCTTTTGTTCTTTAGAAACTATTGTCATAGAATCATAGAATGGTTTGGCTTAGAAATGACCTTAAGATCATCCCGTTCCAGCCCCCTGCCGTGGGCAGGGATGCCTCTCCCTAGACCATTTTGCCCAAAGCTCTGTCCAACCTAGCTTTTAACGCTGACAAGGATGGAGCATTTATCACTTCTTCGGGCAACCTGCACCCTCACAGTAAAGAACTTCTTCCTTCTGTCCAACCTGAACTTCCCTTGTTTAAGTTTAAAAATATAAAACTTATAAACTAACTTATAAACTTACAAACTAAACTTTTGTAGTTGTCTTGGATGTGGGAAAACAGTAGAACGCATGGACCCTCAAGGGTAAAATGGTGGGGTGAGGTATTTTGAAGAACATCTCTTTATTAATTTTGGCTTCATCTCATGTTTTTTCATACCCAGTTTGGCCAATATTTAAGTGTCAAACATGTTATGTGTGGTTGTCATGGTTTAACCCCAGCAAAGAGCTCAGCCCCATACAGCTGTTCGCTCACTTTCTCCCAGGGGGATGGAGGAGAGAACCAGAAGGGTAGAAGTGAGAAGACTAATAAGTTCAGATAATGACAGTTTAATAGGTAAAGCAAAAGCCATGCACAAGCAAAGCAAAACAAAGAATTCATTCACCACTTCCCATCGCAGGCAGGTGTTCAGCCATCCCCAGTAAAGGAAGGCTCCATCATACATAGCTGTTACATGAGAAGACAAAAATCATCACTCTGAACTGCTTCTTCCCCCAGCTTTAAATGCTGAGCATGACACCATATGGTATGGTATATCCTTTGGATCAGTTGGGGTCAGCTATCCTGGCTGTTTTCTCTCCCACCTTCTTGTACACCCCCAGCCTATGGATTTTATTCTCCCCTCTTAGGGATTCATTATTATATTGACATTCCAGCTGCTCTCTGCATTGATGCCGCAACAGAAAAAAGTGGCAAAGCTTGAATTAGGAATAGGAATTTCTGTTCCCATGGATGTTGGGTAGGAACAGGAAAGTTTTGTCAAGGCTTTGTTCAATCCTCCTGTTACAGAGGACCTTCCTTCAGTAAAAAAAGCTGCCTCATTTAGGGGAGAACCAAAAATTCATGTTCTTTGAAGGTACAAACATGTATCTTCATGTCACAGTAGAGCTGCTTAGCACAGACTTAACTACTTTTTAGATTGTATTCTGCATGGAAAACTTCTCATTACTGCAAATTGTGGTTTATTTTTCTAAATGTACTTACATATGCTGAATTCTGTGCCATTTCAAATGAGTTACTCATCTAAATGGAGCTTTTTCTTCCATGAGAAACAAATAAAAATATTCCCTTCCATATTGCCATTATTTTCGTGAAGGTTTGAGAGAATTGCCTTTGTTTGAAACTGTCAGGTTAAACAGGGATAATGTAATCTGAGATATTAATGAGACAGATGAGCGAAGGGGCATCATGCATTGTGTTGGGAAGTATTGCTGCAGATGCTGCTGAAACACTTCAAGAATAAAACTGGGCAGGTCTGGAGAAGGCTGATAACCTCCTCTGAAGACTTCAACTTCAGACTTCAAATGAAATATCACATGCTGCAGATGATCATTCTGAATTTTGAATGCTGATTAATTGCTTATGGTAATGAAAAGCAGCAGAAATATTTTAAGACAGCATTAAATTTACATAGGTACAAATACCACGTGCTATTGTTATCGTTTAGCTGTGTAAATCAGAGTTCTGAGGAACAATAACCTCTAAAGAGCTTATCCAAAGTTCACCTTCAAGGAGGATGTGATTCATTTGCCATGCTAACACAACTCATAATTTACTAATGAATGAGAATTGGAGGTGAAAAAGGAAGACATATGACTTATCTGCACTGTACGCTTCAGCTGTTCCTATGTTGGCCTTAGCAGCTGTTAGCACCGTGGGTCTGCAGCTCACTGGAGAGCTGCAGAGCTTTCAATGCTCTTTCCTGTGGAGGTGTAGATCCTATAGAAATTCCACATGACAGCCTTTTTTCTGAATCACTTTATAGATATTGACATGCTCTCATTGGTTTAAAGATGGGTTGTTGAAAAAACACTCTTATGAAGGGATTTATCTCTAAGCAATTGAATATCCCCTGATGTTTCTATCCAGACCACATATCTTGTCATGCATTAAACCATCAAGGTAGCAGCAGGCATTTTAGGGTTGAAATCCACTTTTTGTGCATCTTCTCTCTTCCCAATAAGTTGCTAAAAATAACTTGCCACTGTCCATATAGAACTATGAAAGAAGCCCTCAAACATACTCTGAAAGGTAAGTGCTGAAGGGCATTTAGACCTTTTGATTGATGTGCAGCTGTTACACGGACTGTAACTTCCTTTCTGCGTTGTGAGAAAGTGAATGCCAGTGAGCATTTGGCCAGCTGGGGAAGGTATCACTGGGAGATAATGCTGCTCAAGTTGACATCTAAAAGTCATTTTCATCCACGTGACACTGTGTTCAGCACCAGGACTCTGGTAATACTCTCATTAAGTATAATGGAGCCATCTCCACCAAAAAGAATCTATATACACTCTAAATTTACATTACTTCTTTATGGGTTTGCTGAAGGCTGCACACTTGACTGCTGTCTTACAGACTAACTTTCAAATGTCCTATATGTTTATTTCACAAATTTTATCAGAAACTGATGTGTGAGTCTTAAAGTTTATGTTCAAATGGCTTCACACTAGTTAGTTAATGTCCTTTGGAGAATGTCCTGTTAGAAGCATTGCTGAAAATCATTTGATTTGCAGTTATTGCAGCTGAGGCTGCTGGATAATGCAGTTTGGCTCTGCGCTGCGTGTCCCACCATGTTTCATAGTCGTGTGTCTTAACTCCATCAGCGGCATGCTGCCAGCCAGAGATAAGCCCATGAACAGGAGTACTAGTCATGGCAGATAAAAGCCCTAAACAATAGTTCAGTTCAGTGACGTTCACTTATTATTAAAATAGAATTTAAAGCTACTAACTGAGCAACTCAGAATATTTAGTTGCAACAGTCAGAAGCTTTTCCATCCTTATTCAATCTACAGGAGAACAAGAGATGTCAAACTCTTTGGTAGCTAGCGCTGTCTTTGCCTCTCCTTCACTTCTGCAATCCATTCTCAGTCACCCATGTGATAAGATATCTAAGCCTCTTCTTGTAACCTGTGTATGCTGGGCCTTTCAGAGCATCTTTGAAACTTGTCTTTGGAAAGATGGAAATGGGACCTTGGTGGATGACTCTTGTCTCCCAGGCTGAGAAAAATCAGACTGGGAAATGTAGTGCAATGGGTTATTTTGCACTCTCCTGCCAGTAAACCTGGGAAATGTGTTGGGCTGTTCTTCTGAAATGTCTGTTCCCCAGAGCAGGAAATCCAAGTTGATGGTGTTCATGCTGTTTGACATTGCTGACCCAACATATTTTGTACCAGTGTACCAGACTCCCTAAGGAAACTGTCAATGGTGCTACTAAAAGCACTGAACAAAAAGGGTTTTGGAGTGGACCTGAAGAAAAAGCAAGTAGAGGAGGCCTTAACCAGGCTTTTGGCTGGTACAAGGAGGACAGGAGATAGGAACTGTCTGATTTCAAAGTTGTTCTTTTGCACTTAAATGCCCTGCTGCAAAGTATAGCTTTCCTCCCCCAGATCTCACTCTTTAAAAGCTTTCCAGACTTAGGGAAACAGCAGTGAAGCCATTTAGAGGCACTTCTGCCAATGATAACTCAAGGTCATCAAAAACCTGGAATGAGTTAGCATTTAAACTTTTCTGGCTCAGCTTCCTCCTGTGAGAGGGGCAATGTCTCTCACTTCTGTCACCAACACACTGGTGTCATTCAGGGCTACAACTTCATCATTTGCTAGATCAGCTGTTATGCCACTAAGACTAGGGATCTTCAGGGGATATTTCCTTGCTTCCTAGGGTTTCCTCCAGCATCTTGCGGAGGATCTTGCTCTGTCTCTGCCATTGCAGCAGAGCAAGAGCACATTTCAGCTTACTGAGTGCCGCTTTTCTACCCTGTCCTTTCAGTATGATGGCATTGGGCCAGGGATGGTTTGGGTACCCATCGGAATCTATGAACGCAGAGAAAGAGGAACCTTTGAACATCCCTGCTTGCGGCACTTGCCACTTTTCCCCTCCTCCTTCAGGACCTCCACTGAGTTTCTCAATGCCCTTCCCCACTGCACTGCACATTTGTAGCCTCACAAAGTCTCTGGATTTTTCCTGCCACCCTTATCTCCATACTGATTTCTGTAGGAGTAGCTGGCCTATTGCTTGGAAGAGCAGAGATGCACGAATCTAAATATTAAACAGTGAATAGTCCCAAGCTGTGAAAGTCAGGCGTGCATTCCCTTCTCTCTGAAGAGCTGTTCTCAAATATTTGCTAATCTTGTTTTTTTCAGTGTAAAAAATCCCAACTCAAAACTCTCATTAGCAACTATAAACCGATCAGTGCAAGATACGGCAGATGTTCTGTGAAAACTGGAGTTTGGATGCAGGGAAAATGGTGGTGGGTAGGAATAAAGAGCAAGTGAAAACTCTGAGAAAAGATGTGTTTTCAATCCTTATGGATAAAAGCCAATAGTGGAAGAGAATAAGGTTGTTCCAATATGAAATTTGGGGAAGTGCGTGGGAATCGTGGATTTAGAACCATATTGCTTTGGGAACCCTAAACCAAAATTTAACAAAACACTGCCAGGTTTCCCAAATATAATCTTAGAGAATTCCATTAGCATTTGACAAGTTGCAGAACAAAATGGAACTAGAGCACAAGTTTTAAGGGAAAAACAGAAAGAACCAAATGAAGCAAAGCACTGAATTCTAAGATTTGTAAAAATATTTGGAAACAGAGGGAATTCCAGTTCATAAGAAATGACATTGCAGATGTGTGAGCAAACAGAAGTTATGCACTGTCCATTGCCGGGATTTCTTACTAATAACTGATCAAGAGGCTTTTCTGCTCATAGTCTAGATTATTTTTTTATAACCAGGATTCCCCGATCCCATGTGATACCTAAATTAACAGCAAGGGCTTTCAGAGAAACCTGGGCATGTAAGAAGTAAGCTGGTGTGGCTGGTACGGTAATTCTTTAAGTTGTGAATATATATAAACATTATTAAAAGCTGTTGTTTGAAATTTAACCAGAACAGGGCTGAACATTCAGCTGATTTACACAGTAAACATCTCCATAGGAGCTAGTCACTAGAACTTTTCCTTAGATATAGGGAAGAAGTTGTCTCTGCAGTTGCTTGTGACCAACTTGAGCCATCTACTTTAAACATCATTTGTACACTAGAGGTACACAATCCTCACTATTAGTAGCCTGTGAGTCTAATTGAGAACATTTTGTCACACAGCACAAAGATTTCCCAAAATGATGCCAGATGCAAATCTTGTTTTGGCTGCCTATGATGTACCTCGTCCTAACAGCAGCTTCAAAAGGACTGCTATGTTTTGGAATAGATTATAGGCAAATTGCTAGGTGATCTGCTCCTAAAATTCTGAAGAAAGAGGTGTTGAACAGGATATATGATGAGCACATCTATACGGAAAACTCCGCATGGATCTCGGTTAGATGTACATTGCATTAGCTTCAGATTAAGGTGGATATGGAACAAAAACTCAGAAGAATGTGAAATACTAAAAGAAATACACTATGTAGCAAAACAGTCAGTGGTGATCATCCAAGAAACATTATATTCATGCTCTAGCATTGTCATAAATTACTGCCGCTTTCCTGGAAAAAATATGTACTGTTTTTGAAATACTCTCTTTAATACACCAAAATAGTACAATTAGAAAATATGAGTGCTAAGCATGTGATTCCCAATGTCAAAAACATGCATCTACTAGAATAGCGTATTAGTTGTGAGAGTCACAAAAGAGCACTGTAATTTGGTGGTCTGGAACTAATACATGCAATGAATTAATTTGGATCTTAGGTATAACATTACAGATAGGTACAGTGCAATGGACTGTGAAAAAAACATGGAAATGATAGCAAGGATTATTAAAAAAACTAAATAACCAAATTCAGAACCATATTCGGCATATCTGATTTACTGTCTTCAAGTCTGGACTGCCACCTGCTGAAACACTGTTTAATAGGAGGCTTAGGCTTAATAGGACTTGATTTTCATTACTAAACCTTGACTTCTACCCTATTCTTTCCTATAGCCCTTGGCACTCCATGTCCCATGGATGGTATCATTATAACTATGAGCAAACTTCAGACTTTCTTCCTTTCTGTCCCTTGATTCCCCAGGTCAGTGTTGGCCTCCCCTCTGCTCACCTCCTGCGATTTCAGTAGTTTCTTTCCCTGTGCTTTGCCTGTTAAGATTTTACAACCAGGCTGAACCCCTGGACCCACATTGCTGCCTCTGAAAAATGAGATTGGACAATGCAGACTCAGTAATTGTCAAGCAAATTGGAGTCTTTATGTTTGCAATACCACAATATGGGTATAAGTGGTACATACACCCACAATATGGACATAAGCAGCAAGGTAAAGGTGAACCTTGTTATCATCTTTGCTAAGCAAAGGGGTTCGGTGTGAAAAAAAATAACATTTGTGTAGCATCTTCCATAAAGGAAGGACAGGAGAAGTCTTGCAGGCTTCATAAACACCAAGATCTAAACCAGAAGAGGCTACAGGCAATTGGTGGGTTGCATACTATTAGTGGAGATTAAAATTCATGAAGTGCTCTGAACCACAGTCATCATTTGAGATGCTAAGGGAGGATTGCTGAGATGTGATTTGATTAAGTTGCAGTGGGTGTTTATCAGCCGGAAATGGTGCAGTAGGAGGAGAGCTGACCCTTACAAGATTGATTGCGGTTGTGTGTCCCAGGATAGCCTTTTCATCCCTGCACACCCCACAGTACTGCAGGAAGGAGCAGGAGCCTGCTCTAAGGGCTATGTGGTTTTTGCAACTGAGGTTCCTGCTCAGCGATTGCACCTCCAAGGCACTCTTCTGGGCTGCATTCATGCAATTCCTGCACCTGGGGATCCAGACCATATTGCCTGCTGGAATTTACCCTCAGAATAATTCCTGGTGACTTGAGATGTCCAGTTTCATGCTCTCACCCTATTTTTACTGAGTTTTTGTGCTTCGTGACCTGGTGGTTTCATGGGTGGGCTCTCACTTGAAGCGGTGGGGCTTGCAGCATGGGCTGTGCCACACAGAGTGATAGAGCAAGCAGCTCCCCTTATCCATTACTGCCAACATCTGAAGTTGTTAGTGACCAAAAAAAAGCCTCTTCACCACTGTAAGACTCCTTTTCTTGCATATCAGATATATAGGTGCGATCAGTGCGATCACTTGAACATCGCCTGCATTGAGTTTGTTTCATTGGGAAGGATAACAGGAGCGAGAGCTGCATCCCCTTGCTCTATAGAGCACCGATACCCTCTAGTGGTAAAACCTCAGGCATTTTTAGGCAAAAGATGACGACTTCACTACTTACTCATCTTCTGTCTTCCTCTTGGACAAAAATCTGCACGTCATCTTTAATTGACAGTGCTCTTCTATTGAATGGCATCATAAATTCATGCCTTTAGTTTAAGTGGCTGATGATGTAATTTCTTTGGACTATTTTCAGTGTGTTTCACCTCTCATTAAATCATATAAACGGTACTTGTGAGCTGGTGGGTGACCGAATTTTCGCATGTAGAAAGAAATGGCTGTAATGGAAAACCTCAAGTAGCAGCAGCTCAAGGCTTTAAATAAAGAATTAGTGATGGAATCACTGTAATGGCTGTAATATGGCAGATCATTGCTGGTTTATAGCTAATGAAAGGAATCATATTGTCTGGGTTGAGTTCTCACTAGTTTGGTCATGGAGGTGCAGGGCAGCTGGATCATGGATCTTGGGAAGCCATTGAGCCACTGGCTTCATAATTGCAAGTTGAGGACATCAGTGTATGGTGTGACAAAACACGCTTGAGGACATGGCAGGAACATCACAGAATTACTATGTTAACTGATGAATATCTTGATCTGGGGACTGTGGTTATAGGTAGATGCAAAAGACACATTCTGGGCCCAAAAGCTCTTTCCTACCAATCACATAACCCATGCTGTATAGCATGGCTGGTGAGTGGGAAAAGGAGAAACATGTCAAAGAAATTCAGAGTTATTCAGCGTAAGCAAACACAATTATTTCTGTTCTAACCTTTCTCAAAAAGGCTGATGTGAAATTTTCCTGACATAAGAAACTTCAGCCTGAACAGCTGTCCTGGGTTCAGCAGTGGCAGTCATTTTTTCTCCTTCTTAGTAACTGGTGCAGTGCTGTGTTTTTGATTTTGGCCTGGGAACAGCGGTGGTAACACCGATGTTTGTAGCTACTGC
>WYDI02036666.1:0-11790 GCA_009867235.2 Psittacus erithacus | reverse complement strand
AGGACAGGTTGTGGGGGGAAAACAAGCAGGCTACATGCTTTGTCTAATTTACGACTAAGCTTAAACCACAACAACAGCTAATGTTGGGAAAGCCACAGCAAAGTAATCCTTCAGGGTTTGATGTGAAATGTTTCACTGCTGCCTGTTCCTTGCATGGAGGGTTCCCGTTGATGCTGTTTGGAGGAAAATCCCCCCTGAAAGGCAGCAAGAGCTGTCTGGAGCTCATCTCTTTCCTTTCACTCCAGCTGCAAAAATGAGAATTCTCATAGCACGCTCCCTTAGCCCTAGATTTCCTCATACATGAATGAAACCAAAACCCAACGCAGGTTAGAGGACGTGTGTCTGAGCTGAGCCCTTACTCATTGCCTCCACAGTGTAGGCAGTGGACTCTGCTCATTTCACTCAGTGAAACAAAGTGGAGTTTTATTCAGCAAGAAATAAATCACACTTTAGGATTCAGATTGTAATTCAAAGCAGGTATTACACACTAAACACAGCTTGATTCTTAACAAGCTTTTTTCCCTGGATGATTTCAGTATCTAATGCCTGTCACTTCTTTGATGTACCCTAACCATGAAACCAGGGATACAGAGCTCTATGGAGACATCCTTCCAATTTATTCACTAAGCTCTGAAATATTTCCATGGCCACCTTCCCCTTTGTTCCTGTGGATCAGGTTTTGGGAGCACATTAAAATGCCTATGATCTGGGTACATGAAGTAGCAGAATATGAGCTCCCCCCACTCTGCTTCACAGTAATCACATATGAGACTTCCTTGATTTTTCTTACTACTTTATGTATAAAAGATTGTGAACAGCTGAAACCTGGGGATAGTTTTACAAAGCAGATCAACATGACTTTAGATTGTACTGAATTGGATTTGCCAGCAGTGGGAGTTAAATTTTCCATCAAATCTTTGTTCTGGAGCCTCACAGACAGACAATAACACAGGGGCAGCGATTTATCATGCACTGTGTTTACTGGAGAGCAGAATTTCACTCTCTATTGTTTAATTCTCAAACCTTTTCATCATTTCATCTGCATGGAAATGAGTGAAAAAAGAGGAGAAAAGAAATGCAGTGCAGTTTTCAAGGGAGGGTTTTTCCTGGCACTGCATTGTAGTGAAGCATTTAGTGTTTCTCAGGTCTCAGGACATGCCAAATAGATTCATTGCACTGTCACTGCAGTGCCATTTTCTGAAGCACACAGTACATCAGCTTGGAAGAGACCTCCTGAGCATTATAGTCCTTTGCCTGTGTGTGTATATATAGATATATAATCCCTTCCCAAAATGCAGTATCACCCACTTCCTTCTTGAAAACTGTGAACAAGTTACTTACTGCATTTCAGTACTGGCATCATTCTGATTTAGGGTCTTGTCATGATTTCCTGACTATCAGCCTCACCCTGTCCATGTTGAAAGCCCTTGATCTTCATGAGATCCCCCCTGACTGTTCACCAATAGTAGTAACCATCCCTTAAAGGTCTTTAACTAGGATTTTATTGCCAATATCTCCAGTGCCAATACAGAGAGGGGTAACAATGCTGTGCTTTTTCCTTCTATTTCATTCCAGGTTTCTGATTGTCTTGGGGTGTTTGATCTTAGCTGTCCTGACAACTTTCAAGGAGTATGAAACTGTTTCAGGAGACTGGCTCCTCTTGCTGGTAAGTAGAGTGTGGGCATTGCATCACCCTGGTAATGTCCTTGAATTGAAATCAGCCCCATCAGCAGTGATGGAAACTTACTCCCAGCTCTGCATGCAATAAGATTTCTTCTGCTGGTCCTGGGGCAATGACTGTACACTTGTATATTGGATAGTTCCTGGTCCATTGTCAACACTGACTGAGTAAAAAGAAAGTTTGGAGAGAGGAAAAATACTGAGACTTTCAAATAATGTTTTTTCAGCATTTCCTAACAGTTCTCCTATCAAAGCATCAGTAAATTTCCTATTGACCATGCCAGAGCACATTTGAAAACTCACTTTTCTTTTGATCTTTTAAGAATTTCAATTCATTCTATAATATTCTACCAATCCCTGCATTTCTTTCAAGGAAGGTCATCAGGATTGGACTCACGCTTATTCCCAACAGCAGCATGATTGGAATTGTTGCAGTCAGTGCCTCTGATGACTGTTCATGACAGAAAATGTATTTGCAGCAAATACATTCCTTTCTGTGTATGTTTCCAGCATGTCTGTTTTATAAGTGCTGGAGTTCATGCTCAAGACTATTTTTGCAGGCCTCCCATTTGGCAGAAGATGAAAAAATCTCACCAAATATAAACATGATGTGTTAATCATTTTAGGAAAATGACCCTTATCTCCCATAGGTAGCATCAAACAGAGAGCATAATGCCTCACTTAACCTGGCCTGGTAGAAGAGCATCCCTAAGGAAACTGCACAAAAAGTGTAGTTCCAGGAACTAAATTTCCATTTCCCTTTGTACCCCCAGAGACATGTAGATCTGAGAAAGAACTAAATGCCAAGAGGAATGAAATGTGAATTCTGCCTGCATGTTCCATCTCAAAAAGCACCTATATGAAAACATTCTCATCCCCTAGGGGATGGAAAACTTACTTTTGGTCCCTGTTACCCTGCACAAACCCATCTTTTCACATTTGAAAAGGCCTGAGGTAATTTTTCTGTCTCCTGTGCTCGTTTTTATATAGCTCTCAGCAGTTTACAAAAGTGCCTAGCTGCTGTGTGTATGAGCACCAGGGAAAATCCACCTTTCCTCCTTGACAGGTATTCACAGAGGAAAAGGGAGGAAAACTAACTGTGTGCCCTATGCTGCCTTCGGCCCATCTCTGCTGAGCACTCCAGGGAAGCTGTCTCTTCCCCTTTCCCTCCCCATGCTTAGAAAAGTTCTTGAGCAAGGCAGAAAATCCCATTCTTCTGTGCACCAGAAAATTAAAGGAATAACATATGCCTTAAATTTGATTTATATGTGCCTTTATCAATGCCATAAATTTATGACCATATGAATATACTGTATCCTGTCCCTATCTCTATAGATATGGCTGCATGAACAAGATGCTGGTGAGTAACCAGAGGAGGTCTTTTTGTGAAGTAATTGCCTTTCCATTAAGACAGGGTAAAAGCTTCACATTTACAGCAGAGGCACATCCTTTCTGCAGAGTACTGACCAGGCCATAGAGTTATGTCCCCCTTTGCCTTGCTTCTTTATCAACCCATATTCTTCTCCCCACTATTTTCCTCTCTATAGCTCACACGCACACCCCAATTCTAGCATTTCACCTGTTTCCTTCAACTATATCCTCATAGCCAGAATTACTGCTAAACTTGCTAAGAGTCTAACAGTGTAGCTTGTGTCTTTGATACAGGAAACTTTTGCCATTTTCATCTTTGGAGCAGAGTTTGCCTTAAGAATCTGGGCTGCTGGGTGCTGCTGTCGCTACAAAGGATGGAGGGGGAGACTGAAATTTGCCAGGAAGCCTTTGTGTATGCTGGGTAAGCACATGCTTTCTACTACTGTTTTCCTTTATGTCCTTTTCCAGTTAGGGTGGATGGCAGCCCCAAGGAACCAGGGAACGGCAATGCAAAGAGAACTGAAATCAGATCTTCCCTTTGGTCTGGGAAGCTGTGTCCTGCTTGGAGTAGTTATTTGAAGTACCCCGCAATAACAGTTAATTTGAGGGATGCTTGGGTAGCTGATCAGTGAGGAAAAATGTATTCTTCTACCCTTTAAACACATTTCTTTGACCTGAGCCCCACTGCATTTTTATTAAGCCATCCCCGCATATAATCTTTCTGCCTATGGTTTCAAACCGCTTCAGATCCCAACCCTATACCGCCTTCCCCAGCGCTCTTTCATATTCAAATGTGGTGTTTTGTCCTTGTAAAGTTGGTCTTCATTTGCAAGCAAGTATCTATGTGATTGCACCCGTGTTATCTTTCAGGCTTGGAAGACACTGCCTATAAGTATCCATAAAACTACTCATTACACGTTTGAATCCCTTCCTACAGCTCCCTATTCTACCCACAAACCAGCCAACTGACACTTAGAAGCTCATTCTGCCCTGAGCACCTGTTATGAACATCCACATTCATCCATTGATTCCAAGACTCCCCCATTTGTTTTGATGCTCTTCAGGCCAAGCACTTGCTTTTTGTTCTTTATTTGTAAGCACATAGCGCTCTGGGGAGCCATAGGAATACTTGTCACTCTCTTCCCTCTCCCTCTTTTTGTTCATCTTATGGGTTTAAATGGTAGACAAAATTGGAACAAATTTTCTTTGTGCATCTGTGCTGTCTTCAATCTAGCAATGCTCCTCTGGGGGCTAGTGTTGTATAAGTACTTTTTCTACTTCTAATAGCATTATGAAGGCAGTAAGAGTGCAGGGTTAGCACGTGCAATTGATCCTGTCTCATGCCTTCTCAGTAGAAGTACCATCTCACTTCTGAGAATGAATCTTCATTGATATCTGAGTTGAAAACAGAAAAGATCCTGGATTTATTAATATAATCTCTTGGTTGTTATTGGCACATGTTTGTTTTGAGAGTGACTGAAAGTGAATAAATCCAATATCCATCCAATGTCACTCTTCTTGGCTGAAAACAGAGTATGAAGAATATTTAAAGACTGGGTGTCCAAAGAGGGTTTGAAGCCTTTTGATACCACTTTTCTTGCATATGCACAGGATCACAAAGCAGGGGGCAAACAAGGAAAAGAAAGGAAAAGAAATAAACCAAGAAGAAGCAATGCAATTTGCATTTCAAACCTCTTCTGTTGATCAGCAAATTGGTGTTGTGAGCCTTGCAGAAAACAGTAGTACTGGCTTTGAGATTTTAATGGGAAAACTCAGCCAAAAGAACAAAGTACTAGGTGCACTATCAAAACATGAATTTCTCATCTGCTGGCCTATTCACTGTGGTGTTCCTGTGGGACACATGAATCTAAGGCTGTTTTCCTGCCAGCATTAGGACACTGTTTTCTGTCAGCATCCCTAAACTAGCTGAGACAGTGTCTCAAGTCCAGTGCACGGATCTGTAAGCAGATTACGAGGCTTTCTGGAGGGTTCTGTGAATGATGATGACTGTGTGGCAGGTGCAGGTATCTGTTTAATTGGCAAGAGAAAGCATTTTCAGGCAGCTTTAAAATTTGCCTAGGGAAATCTGGAGCGCAACCAGATGGGATTAAGAAGCAAGTGATGGGGCCACTTTTGTTGGCAGGCTTTGTTCTTTTTCCCTTGCAGATATCTTTGTGCTGATCGCTTCGGTGCCAGTGGTTGCGGTTGGGAACCAGGGCAATGTTCTGGCCACATCTCTCAGAAGCCTCCGCTTCCTTCAGATCCTACGGATGCTCCGAATGGATAGGCGGGGTGGCACGTGGAAACTTTTAGGATCAGCTATTTGTGCACATAGCAAAGTAAGTGAAGAACTCACAGGATTCAGATGGGGTTTCGGGGAGAGACATTAAAGGGAAAAAGAGAGGATGCACAGGTACGAAAGGGTATTGGGGTCTTGGGACTATGTCCAGTACTTCAAGCAATAGTTTTGTTCTTTCAGCTTTATTCCCTCCTCCACCCTGAACCATTTCTCCCCTCTGTTTTATCCTTCTATACTCAGCAGTGGTGCTGGGAAATGATGAAAGAGCATTCATTCCCACAGTCAATTACAACAAGAATTTTGCCATTACACTGAATGAGATAACAGGGACATCCCTTTAACGGTGAAGCATGTTGAAATGTCTGACAGAAATACTTCTGTAGTTGCAACATATTTGTAGTGGCTTCTCCTACTTGTCTGATCAACAGATGGAGCAGGACTCAGAAGGGATGAAAAGAGGCTGGTTAGCAGAAATGTAGTGTCAAAGAGAGCCACTGGTATAATTTGTCTTTGGAAGCACGGGTCAGACAATACAAAGATGCACACAGTGTGAAACCAGACAGACAGTATTTCTAAATTCATCTTCTCTTGGTCTAACTTGATGCTATAGTCAGACGCATCCTGTCTCACACCAGACAGATACATTGTGTTCTGGTATTTTCACCAAACATTATTACAAGTTAAAAGCTATCTGCATAAAAATCCTCTAGATGAGATTTCTTATCGGCACAGGGTGTCGGAAAATTGCATATCTGTGCTCTGTGCTGCTTTTTCTTACCCGTGAATGACATTCCTGACATTTTAGGGGGGTTTGAAGATTAAAATGCCAGCTGGCACAGCATAATTAGACTGTGCTGCTTTGTAGTGGCTGATAGGGATACCCACCTGGCTTCATTTTACACCAGCTTCTGTTTCTTCCCCTATAAACTTGCTACAAAGCAGGTGGCACATAAACACTTATGTCAAAAATGGCTCTCTGGAAGCTCAGATAATGGAAGAAATCTGTGTGCCAGAGCCATTGCTTGGAATTTAAGGCTTTACTAGAGACACTGAAGGAACAAGGTTAGCCAATGAATATCCTTCTGTGGCTGCACACCAGAAATTAGCCAGTTTCTGGTTGGCTTATCTCAAGACTCAGTTATGAAATTCTTAGCTACAGCTTTATTTTATTTTAATTTATTATTTCATTTTATTTCATTTTATTTTGTTTTATTTTATTTTATTTTTTATTTCATTTTATTTTATTTTATTTATTTTATTTTGTTTTGTTTTCTTTTCTTTTGTTTTCTTTTCTTTTGTTTTGTTTTATTTCAATCCAGTTCTCAGAAAATGAAAGGAAGTGGAACATTGACTTTTACTCACTTTGGAAGACCATCAAAAATGTTTCTGCTTTGTTTCAGACGTTGCTGGGAATTTAACTTGGGTTGCTACACCTCCCACCTCAGCGGGTTTATCCACACACTCTACTTTAGTCACTGTCTCTAAACTAAAGAAGCTCAGGGTTTTTTTCACACAGATGATTTTCAAGGTCTGTTCTTATTGCACTGCAAAAACATAATTCATGGTGGACCCTGGTACGTCCTGCAGCCTTGGCTCTCTGGAAGTGGGGACTGGGGAGAGCTGTTGTTTGCCTGCCAAGACTGACCAAACCTATGGGCAGCCAGAATGAGAAGAGTCATGGTCAGGGACAGAATCCTGCAGCATCCTGCATCATGAATGCAGCTGAGCCCTTAACCCAGCTTTATGCAGGACTATAACTACAGATTGCTCCAAGCTGTTCCCAAAGAACATGCCATGTATGGACTAAATCTTGTAAATCTCTGCATTATTTCCCAGTAAGTGCTGAGCTGGGCTGGCCACGGGTTGTGGCCAAGCAGCAGCAACAGCTCTGCTGTTATCAGTTTCATGCTTCTCCTCTTCTGATATTTACTCTGCCTCAGTGGGTATTGAGGCTGTTTCCAGCCCCTTCATTGCCCATCTGTTTCTTTTGCAGGAGCTCATCACTGCTTGGTACATTGGGTTCCTGACACTCATCCTATCCTCGTTTCTTGTTTATCTGGTTGAAAAAGATGTTCCTGAAAAGGATGCTAATGGGGTGGAGATGAAGGAAGAGTTTGAAACTTATGCAGATGCACTGTGGTGGGGACTGGTAAGAGACTCCAAAAATGCTTTATCTAAAAACTTCATATCCAAGAAGAGATAAAATCCTGATGTTAGGGATCACTGTAATGCTACTTTGGAGTGAGAAGCATGTTACTGGTAAAACACTACCAGAGTATGGACACCCCTACAACCAGTTAGCAGATCTTATAACTGATTTTCAGTCAGACTAAGGCCTTTAGGTGCTTAAACCTCCTTCAGAAATCAGTCTTTGCTGGTTTCTGGGAAACCCCTCTTTTAGAAGGGTGTCTTTTGATGTATAACTGTGCTGGTAGAACACATGCACATGGGAGACGTATCTCTCATGACAGCAGTATCCTACCTATGAGAGGTGCATCTCTCAGAAAATGGCAAAACCAGAGCTGGCCAATGGACTGTTCTGTTGGGCTAGCAAAGTGTATCAAAGGCTTGGGCAGTGTTTATAGACAGTCAAGGAGTTTGGTTTGAGCCAGTGACTGAGGATGTCTCTGGATTGTGATGTGAGAAGTAGAAAAATATTTCTGGAAAGGATAACTCAACAATTCTCTTATGTCTCAACGTGCATACCCCCAGAGCTGATCAGGGTATGGCATTGGTTGTAGAATACTGAGCAAGAGGGATCTTTGATACATCTGTTCTTGCCTGTTCTGATGAAGAGAAGAGTATTGGTTTGCACCACTGCTCTTTTGATCACAAACTATTCCTGTCACCTGGTAGACAGGACTCATGTTGCTTTGCTAACCAATAGTTAGGGGAATCCATAACTTGCTGTGACTAAACTTCAGTAGTGTATTTTTTATTTGATGTAGTTCAATCATAAATGGCCAGATCCTTCCACCCCATTATTAATCAAAAGGTCCCAAGTGTTGCATAGAACACCTGGATATTTTCATACCCTTTCATATCCAGGACACTTAGGTAAAGTCTCACTGGTGATAAGAGATACACAGTTGGAAATAAGCAACTCTGTAGGAAAGGAGTAAGTTTTCACAATGTCATCTTTGTTTTAAGAACACTGGGACTTCAGAGGGAGGTAGTCCTGATTGGTTGTTGAAGCCCTGCAAGCTATTAACTGACAAGTCCCATTCCTAACTGTGCTGTCATGGTGGGCAGAAGACTCACTTCGCATGAAACGTCACATAGAGTTCCTTTTCAGCAAATACATCCTAGAGAGGCAGCTGCTCTAAGACTAATTCCATTCTCCCTATTGCAATTCCTCTGGACTATGATACCATTAAAATAATTGATTGGCCCATCATCAAAATCCTACATGAGGAGGCTGCATGAGCACCCACAGAGCTAAATGCAGGTTTCATGGTGACATTTAAAGCAGAGCTTTTGGCTTTGTTTTTCTTATGGGAAGTCCTGGTCATTCTGCCCACAGATCACCCTCGCTACGATTGGGTATGGCGACAAGACCCCCAAAACATGGGAGGGACGGCTGATTGCAGCTACTTTCTCTCTCATTGGAGTGTCTTTCTTTGCTCTTCCTGCAGTAAGTACCTTCCCCCTCCTCTGTTAGCCACAACCCACTGCTGTACACTTGCAAAATGAAGGCAATCAAAACTGCCAGTGGAATCAAATTCCCTTGTTAAGAAGTGATTCAGGCACTTGTGCTGCTCTAGATCAGCAGATCAAACTCCTTTCTTCCCAAATTTGCATACAGCCTATTTGGGATATGATACACCAATACTCCTTGAACCATGTGTGGGCACTGTCTGAGACAGCGCTACTTGGCACAGGATAGAATTAATCCAGGAAGTGAACAGCCTGGGCAGTCACAGGGCGCTTCATGAGCCTGTACCCTGGCCCAGGTTAGTTCGCTGGTACTGGCATAGCCACGCAAGATGTATTTTTAAAGGATTTGGGGCCTGGTGTTTTAAAAATTAGTGCTGAATCCACCTTACCCAGCTCTGAACACTTGCAACTTAGAGATCTACCTGTGAGTAATCATCACAGACCAGTGGCCATCCTTTATAACCAGCGCAGCTGTGCAGACGTATTTCATGTCAGCTGTTTGGGGAAATAATTCCTAGAGAAGATCTCTGACTCCACCATGGAAGTGCCATTTCTACCCACTAAGATTAAAGGGGATTTAGATAGCAAATGACAGTACAGGTATTTTTGACCTAGCCATGTGAATTGTCCTCTGGTTACTTAAGAAATGATCTCTAAATTGCTTTTGAAAGTATATTGCTTTCTTGTGTTACATGGGCCAAATATTTGCTTTGTCTGCAAAGCCCTCAGGTAAGAATGAGACAAGATCTGGGTGAGACGGGCTGAATAGCAACAGAAACCATTCCAAGTCCATATTTTTACTTTACAGCAAGACATGGAAAGCATTTCACAGAGAATGGGAAGTCCCGCACACCCAAATCCAGAGTATGGCTAGCATAGCTCTTTTATCACACAAGCACAGTTTATGTCTACCTGAGTGGAAAGTAACACACCAGCTTGGTATCTCCAGCTTGGAAAGTAGTAGACATTCAAGAAACCTGTTGAGGACCTTGACATGATACGATGTGGCTTGTGGTCCTTGAGAGGATCATGACAACCTCATGGTTTGTGAGTGGAACAGTGGGAAGGTGATGCTGCACTGCACAAAGCTTCCATGTAGCCATCTCCCTCTCCACGCACAGGCCTGTTTCCTCTCATCCTTAATCCATTCTTTTCTGAGTAAGAAGCGCCTAAAATCTTGCATCCCTTTGTGCTTTCAGGGCATTCTGGGCTCAGGGCTGGCACTGAAGGTCCAGGAGCAACATCGTCAAAAGCATTTTGAGAAAAGAAGAAAGCCAGCAGCTGAACTCATCCAGGTTTGCAGCTACTTATCCCCTCCTTGATAAAGTGTTGTGTATGAAGACTGCTACATCATGTTAACAAGGGCGATCCCTTCCCACATTCTCATTTCCTATTGCAGGAAGTGAGAAGCTGTGTTTATAGAGGAGTTAGGGGTTTTTTCACATTGAGCAAGATAATCCAGAGGTCCTTGCAGTTTTTGCGGGAGGAATCTTTCAATTCCCAGAGTGCCTTTCAGAAGAACAGTGTCTATAGTGTCTTCAGTGCCTTTTCTCATCTGCCAGCGTCTGGAAACCAACCAACTTCTGCATTAGCACCACAAAATCACATAAAACAAGCTGTCGAAAACATATTCTTCCCAGAATCCCAGTTTTGTCAGTTCCCTTGTGAGAGTGCTTTTATGTGCAAACAAAGTTAAGTTGTTATTGATGTGAAAACAGCAATAGAAATAACACAACAGACAAGTGACTGTTTCAATCAAGGCAAATGATGTAATAGTACGTGTGATTTGTAAAAACTGAAACACACCCTGGATCTTCTGTTATGTCACTGGACTACCGGAGGATTTGATGGGAAGAGGCTCCTTAGCTTTCCTGGACATCAGTTATGGCCTTTGCTGCCAATTCAGAACATGAAACTTAAAATTACTAGCTCAGGGGCTGACAAATTTGACAGGAGTTACTTGTAGTAAGTGTGGAGCTCACCCTGATGGCAGTGAAGTCAATGGCATCATTTCCATAGAGGATCAGAGAAAGGTTCTGTGATATCAGATGGAAGCGCTGTTGTTCAGGACTACTCAGGGTCAAACCAGTCCTCAGGAAAGCAGGCTGAGTGGCGTATTATGCTATTCTCATTAAAACCACTTGTTAGCAAACAGAATGGGCTGCAGGGATGAGCTGTGAATTGAATTCACCTTTTAAATTAAAGCATCTCCGCTTAGCGGGAGCTAATTTAGCTACAGTGGTTTTAGGTATGTGCTGAAAGAACTTTGATTAGAGCTAAATGCTGAAATAGAAAATTGCTCAGCAAAATTTCCTGTGATGATACACTAGATAGTAAACTAGCTCAAGGCAGAAATAGTGGACAAATCCAGCAGTGACTGAAGCTCTTTTAGACACAACAGACAGAAGAATAAAACAAGTTTAGTCAAATGTAGTGTCTTGTTGATGTTGGTAGTTCTCTCCATGTCCTGGTTCCTTTAACAGCCCTCCCAGTGCCATAGTCCAGTGTCAATAATTTATGCATATAGTGACACTCATTATGTATGGCTGATGGTAGTGTGCACTTGGAGCCCAGAAAGCCAACCGTATCCTGGGCTGCATCAAAAGCAACGTGAGCAGCAGGTCGAAGGAGGTGATCCTGCCCCTCTACTCTGCTCTCAGGAGACCTCACTTGCAGTATTGTGTGCAGTTCTGGTGTCCTCAACAAGAAAAGGACATGGAACTGTTGGAACAAGTCCAGAGGAGGCCACGAGGATGATCAGGGGACTGGAGCACCTCCCGTAT
>WYDI02036665.1:7661-24148 GCA_009867235.2 Psittacus erithacus | reverse complement strand
ACTTTCAGCCTGAGAACAGTACTGATAATACCAATGTTTGTAGCTACTGCTTAGAATGTTTACAATTGGTCAAGGACGACTAAGCTTAAACCACAACAAAACCAAATCCCTGATAACAATTTGCAAGTGCAGCAGCTAATGATAAAAAACCTCTTGTAATAAAATGTGTGATGCTGCAAAAATCCCTGCACAGAAGAAAACACAGTTCATTATTCTATTTGTCTGTAGGGACTTTTAAACTCATATTGATAACCTTTAAAGTGATACAGTGGATGTCAGTGTATTTTGTTTATTATTTTGAGATTAAAAGCCTTGTTAGTTTGCTGTTTAATGCAGATAAGATCTTAACTGTTTATGATTAGTTAGTTTAATTGGCTCAACTGCTGGGCCGGAGGAGCAGCAAAAGCAGCCTGTAGTTTTCCTGACTCTTCCATCAGATTGAAGTATTACTGTGTACTGCACTATATTAAGCTTCATCTGGAAAAAAAGCACAATCTGTTCTTTTTAATCTTCTTAATAGTTTCTAGTACTGATTCATGGGAAATGGAACTAACAGATTGTTATAGTTAGACTGTAGGTGGGGATGCATATGCTTGAGTTTTGAACAAAATTCCAAATCTGAAGCAGGGATACATGTCTTTTACATGGTGATGCAATCAATTTCTTTTTTGAACATGGAGAGACATATACAAGTAAGTTTTGAACTAGATTTAGGGCCAGATGTTCAGGTAGGCAACACACAGGATTCAGGCTGGCATTTGCAAAGAGCCCAGCTGCCAGTTTTTGTCATGAGTATAGGGCGTATTTACAGAAGCCTTCAACAGCTAGCAGCTCTGATTACCACACTGATAGACAGGAGGAGATGAACATCCAGTAAAAAACTGTGATACCTCCTACAGCAGAACCAGTCACAGTACAGGGATACCATTTTCCAAATTCTGAAATGGGGAGGTCTGAAGGGGGAGGAGGAACTGAGCAGAGATTGACCATACTTCAGCAGCAGCTTGTGTTATCTGCTGAGTCTTTTCCAGAACTGGAACTAGCCAAGCAAAAATATACCAATCCCTTCTTTCTATTTAACTTTTCCTTAGGTGCTTTCTTTAAATTTTAGAGGTGGAAAAAAAATAGCTACATGGATAAATTGCCAGGATGTAGGCAGCTTCCATCACAGGGGACTCAGAAGATGTTGCTTTCATTCCAGCTTAGCAGTTCTGAATTAATTTTCACATGGAAGTGAAACTGCAAACTCCTTCTCAGAGTCAGGCTGTCTAAGTCCTCACTTTGTCCCTCCATGTGGGCTAGCCCTAAAGTCCTTTTATCTTTCTTCTTGTGCCATAGATCTGGCTGAAGAGTAGGAACTGCTGTGTCAGTGGAAACTTGCTCCTGCTGTGGCAGTTTTGGTGATATTGCCCTGGATATGCCACAGTTCAAGAATCAAATGTCCATGAGGAGCCTAGTTCCATACAGAAAGCATGGAGATGCTTTTCCATTGTGAACCTCACATCTCATACTCACGCAAATGATGTAATGGAATTTCCCCAGTTCCCCATTCCTATTCCCTTCATACAGATACAGTTTTTTCACAGAAGAAAGTAATCCTAATATGTGGTGCAAAGGAGTTTAGCAGAAAAGATTTTCTTTTTCCATCAAGGACTGTCCATTATCTCCACAGTATAGCTCAAATGAAATATACATACCTCATCAAACCTCTTTCACAACAGGGGAATTCACTATGAATAATTAAGTAGAGTATAATCAGCAATGATCATGACAAGAGCTCCACTGGTGTATTTGTGCGAGTGTCTTGAAGCGAAGCTGCTTTCTGTTTTCATCAAATCTCCCTTGAGCTCATGGCATGCAGCTATAGTTTTCCCAGTTGGAGAACTCAGTCACTTTCAGATTTGGACTGCCAGGATGTTTTTATTCCAAATATTAAGAACACAACACTTTACTAAGTAGCCTCAGTAGTTTAATATATTTCTCCTCATTTCGGATGACGCACTGCTTTCTGTATGGTTTCACAAAAACTCCCTGTCTTGATACATGATGAGACCATGGCGTTTGTGCCTGAGTAGCCTTGATTTGACTTGAAAAGAGTTAATGCACTTTGTATTCATTGCAAGACCTCCTGATTTTCAGTAGTGTAATTAAACTTATTCTCAGCTTTATAGCAAGCATCAGGGTAACAGTTTGTATGCTTATAACACTTTCAAGAAAAGACTGCAGTAACTAGAACTTTGAAGAGATCCAGTTCTGTAAATCAGTTACACCTGACCAGGAATTTACCACTCACAGCTTTTGACAGAAAATGAAGTGTTCAGAATTCCAATCTCTTTGAGATATATTATGGAAAAGCTTTTCCTCAAATTTTCATCTTCTCTGGCAAAATTTGAGATGGTCTCTTTTTTTCTTTTTATTTTCTCTGATTTATTTTCTGTCATTTATTTTCTGTTAGGAAAAGTGAAACAGAACATTTAATGCTGATCCAGATTGACCGAAATGACAAAAAATTTAAACAAAATAGTGTATTTCCTGTCAAACAGCTTACTTTAGATGGCCTTGGGGCATGGTGGGAGTTACATGTGATTGACTCCCATTTTTCCTTCAGACTGACTTCTGAGGTTACATCTTTCAAGAAGCACCACATTTTCAACCTCTAGATGAACTGCTTCAGTATCTCAAGGGAATCTCCTGATGCTCTCATATTACAGGAAGCACAGTTTGCACTAAGAGGGTGACACACAGGGAAGCACTGGGGACCTGATATACACCTCCCAGGAAGCAGTGCAACAACTGAGTTTAAAAATCTTATGGCATTTTGTCCAGGCACAATTTGCATAGTAATGGATTTTCCATCAGGCCTAATCACAGCAGGGAGGAAAAGGAACATCATATTAACTAAGGATTTCTCCATTCACATTGCCGTTCTGGTTGGATGCCATTTGGAAATTTCAAGATCTCAGTGATTCATTCCTAATCACAGAATAATGTGAAACAAAGGTAATGGTGTTTCCTTTCTTCTGCTCCTTGTCTCTTTTGGCTATTCATATTGTAAGATCTTCAAGCTGAAGACTGTTTTCATATTCATGTACAGTGCTGAGCATAATACAGACTCTAAACTCTAGCCTCAGAGCAATAGGAACAGCACCCCAGGTGGGCAAGCTGAAAGCTTGATGGCTCCAAATGTCCAAGGTCACAAAAATAGATAACAGTTCAAATCCAGTTTTCATATTCTCACTGCTTCACGTGTATTTTTATTGTCACTGTGCTTATATTCTTGTAACTATGCTGGTAAAAGTGTTTTCCTTATGGATCCTTCCTTTTGCAAATTAACAGAAATAAGTGAAGGATCAGCATTTCCCTGAAACATCATTACTTTAGCACTCTCAGTCTCATTAATTTACTGATTGTGTTTCTATTACTATTACTGAGGGGTTAAGGCAATATTCTGGAGAAGGATTTCCTGCCTCAAAGACCTCCTTCTTTAAATGAGACATGAAACAGATTTAGACAGCCAGATGGAGGAGCACAGGGAACTGGAGAGACCAGAGACATCTTGGTCAGGATGATTGTCAGTGGCATCAGTACACTCACTGTGACTTTTATGTAGGCTTGTCAATGAAGACATTTTCTATGGTGAGACACATTAAAGAAAAATAATGTATCTATGTTAATATTTTGTTACCAGTTTATCCCATAAGAGAAGATTGAAAGAAAATCTGAAGTTGAGTTGGTAGATATTTCATCAAAAACAATTAACAACCACCAACCAAACAAAATCCACATGGAAATATACTTAGTTCATTTGTGATATTGTGATCTCCAGAAGATTTTTCTTCAACTGAATAATTTTTATCTTTCAGTATATTTAAAAACTTGTTGCTTTTCAGGTTGAATTATGAACAAAGTCATGTTGTTATGAATCATTGTTTTATTTTGCTTATATTTAAAATACTATACCTAAAAATTCATTCTGAATGTACATTTTTAAATTTCCTGAAGTAAACCCCAAAGAACTTGTCCACATTCTGTCAACTTAGGAGAATCAGAAAAGACTGAAATTTATACATACATTGTTGTACACAATGTGGACCAGATCCTAGCAGGTATTGAAGTACCTAGCAGTACTTTGGTTTCAGCAGAGATGCAGGCAGAAGTGAGGTTTCTAAGACAATTTGTTGAGCGTAACTTGAAAATTTAATTAATAAAAATGTTAATGTTCTTTTGTTAAGACTGATACACTGATCTCTGTGCAGATGTGCTGAATAGTCTTTAAAATATTTGCTGTTTCCAAAGCTAGAAAAGCTTCCTCAAATTTTAGTACATGCATGTGTCTCTGTTTGTATTTAGGAAACTATGGTGAAAGTGGAATGGAAGCTTTCAAAGACATGGCAGCCAAGGAAGGGATCTGCATTGCACATTCGTACAAGATCTATAGCAATGCTGGTGAACAGAGCTTTGACAAGCTGCTACGAAAGCTTCGGAGCCATCTGCCCAAGGCAAGAGTGGTTGCCTGCTTCTGTGAAGGCATGACTGTGAGAGGCCTTTTAATGGCAATGAGGCGCCTGGGACTTGCTGGAGAATTTTTGCTGCTGGGCAGGTGAGTAATACCATGCACTTATACCCAGCCTTTTCACTGAGCAGGGCAAAAAAACGTAAGAAAATCCAATCAAGCATACATAAAGCACATACTCATGGTCTCTCCTGTACATGTGTGTATCTAAAAGGACAGAAAGTAACGTCAGCCACGTCATAATGGTACATACTGTACAAAGACATGCACTATTCTCATGACATGCCAGGTAAACTCAAAACTGCTTGGCCAATCTTAATAGCATTGTGTAAGGAAAGGATGACACACAAATGCTTGATCTGTAACATCTATATCATCTATTTTGAGTAGCTATGCTGAGAATTGCTGATCTGGCCTCTGGGTGGACCTCAAATAAATCTCTCCAAAACAAAGTTTTTTAAGCATCACCTTTTCTTCCTGAGCCAATATACTGACACATGCATACTGCCCTAAAGGCTATACATATGTAATCCTTTCTCTCAACTCAATGGTATCAGTAGTTCCTTCCATAGCTGGCAAAGAGAGAAAGAAAAACTGCCTCTGACGTGTTCACAGAGCAGGAAAAGATCTTAGGCTAAAAAAATAAAAGATACTGATGTAAACCTAATGGGATCTTTGTATTGCCACATATTCAACAAGTGGATCCAACTGAGATTTCTCATCTCAAAATGTTTTGACCACAAAACAGCTTTACAAAGACCCTCCTTATGACTAGCTTTGGTGGAAAAGCCTACTTACCAGTGTTTTAAAGTAAAGCAGATCAAATGGTGCCTCCACTCAAATGCCATGTCACTCTAGCTAATACCACAGGATCTTTGCTGTCTTCTTTTATCTTAAACACAAGAAGTTGTCCAATCTCTGCAGTAGCACCCAAATTTTGAAGCACATAAGCATCATTTTCAAAAAATATGTTGGCCCTTATTTCCTCCAGACTCCAAATTGCACGTAATTTTGTATAGAGTTTGTTTATGTATAGCACCGCTAAATTTAACCCTCTGAGATGCTTTTATAAATAAGGACTTCAGGGACTGATGATTGTGAATAAGAATGGAGCAATACAGCTTAGCTCTTCAAAAAAGACAGGTCTAGAGAGAACTGGCTTTGCTTATTTTCAGAGAAAAATACCTGTTTCTAGCTGCAGCCAGAGCTGTCATGCCTAATTATAAGAAAGTTGATATTCAGCATATGACTTCCATTCAGTAAATTGAAAGTGATACCTTCTCTCAAAAGTCTAAGCTGTAAACTGTTCCAAGGTGAAACAAAAATCCTTAATTATATCAGACCAATTTGTGTGTGTCCACTATGCAATTTATTTGTGAAAAAATGCACATGAACTGGACTAATTTTTTTCTACCCTTTCTATTATTAGCAGAGATTTCAAGGTAACAGTTGAGAAATGGCTACTCAGATATAGGTTAACCTGTCCCCAGCCAGTAGCTGTTGAGTACAGATGTAAACTCATTGTACTTATCGTCACGCAACCAGAGCATTCCTATGGCTGCACCAGACAGCTGAGAACAGCTGGAGTGATGTAGTGTCTCTACATACAGCTCTGCACTTTGGAGATCATAAGGATCTAGGAGCCTCCCATCTACTTTCAATAGACTTGGCTCAGATTTGGCACTAAAACCAGCTATAAGCCAGAAATAAAACAACTAGTTTTGTCTGCTGAGGACTTTTGTTTGGCTTTGAGTCACCCTTAGTCAGGAGAGCTGATTGTTTTATGGCCCTGCAGTGCAACAAGACTCACACAGAATGAGGGATGTCGTGGAGCAGTTATGTTCCACAAAAATGTAAATTGTTACAAAAATGTTGCCCTTCTGCCATGGGATGATCTCTGGGTTTCACAGCAGAGAAGAAAGAAAAAGCAGGGAACTTGCAGAAAGGTTTCTTGATGTAGATGGCACACAAGATAATATTGTCATTGTCCTTTGATGGCCTGAGTTCCTGGAGGTATTTAAAGCTTCCTTTTCTAGAACTTTGATGCACTGTGTGCTCTCTTGGCTTCAGCTGTTTGGCTCTGTTGGCTATAAATATTTAATTGCTGGTTCAGAGCTAGGCTTGTTGGTGGGTTCTGTGGAGAACAACCTAAGGTGCAGACCTGGGATGGATGTGACATCAGGACAAATCTAGCTCTTACAAGCAGATTATGTTGTGGACTTTTTTGCGCATCGTTTATGTAGGAGAAAAAAGCACTTAGCAGGATTTTGAGAAGAACAGATGTTTCAAGCACTCAAAGGGGAAAGAGCTACATCTGAAATAAAAGAAGACTCACGCAACTAATTTCTCTTGTGAAGTTATGCAAAAAAATGGACTAAGATAAGATTTATACTTTCATTCATGCTCTGATCCTGGAGCTGCTCTGGGCTGCCTATTCAACTGAGAAGGTTTAAAGGGTCATTCCAAGTATAGGGAGAGTGTCACTGAAATGTAGTCGGC
The DNA here is from genome assembly GCA_009867235.2 of Psittacus erithacus. Classification (NCBI taxonomy): domain Eukaryota; kingdom Metazoa; phylum Chordata; class Aves; order Psittaciformes; family Psittacidae; genus Psittacus; species Psittacus erithacus. The sequence continues at coordinate 17,136 of WYDI02036665.1, read as the reverse complement.
TCACACAGAAAACTTCATCTACCAATGAGTACTTATTTGCTACTCCACAAATGCATTTTGCTTCCTCCTTGTTCTGTAGAGAAAGGATTTTGTCTTACTTTCAAGTGCACAGAGAGAACTAAAGTCCCAAAGCCACACAGTAGCTCTATGGGAAAACACAAAAAAGCAGCATTTCCACTTCCTCTTAGGTTTTTTTGTTGGATTTTTGTTGGGGGTTATGTTTCATTTCTGATAGTCCAACATTTCCAAACCTAAACCTTGAAAAATTACCGAGTTTTTTGGAAGTTATGGGTTCACAGCACCTGTTCTATGCTCAGATAAACAGAAAATGGAGTGACCAAGGGGAGTGTGTATAAATAAATCTCCCTGTATAACCCCAAGGGAAGAAGAAAATATATTCTTCAATAAACACTCCACTCTTGACATACTATGTAGTCCTGAAATTGCATTGCCTGTCTGTGAGAGGTGAAAGGTGGCAAGACATTAGTGACTGTAACATTCCAGAGTTTTCTGATTCCTGGAAAACATTTTAAATGCTCTGCAAGCACTTACCTCACACACCTTGAAGAATTGGACTTAATCTCAAATAAAAAGGTGAGTGTGCTGACTTTCAAGTATGAGAAAAGAAAAAGTTAGTTTAACCTAATGGTTATTGAACTTAACAGAGGTATGAGCTGCTTCTGCTTGTTCTTAACTGCTTCCGTCATCCACAGGTCATATGTTAGGAGGTATCATTACAGCTAAAATTTGTTAGAAAATAAATAATACATTTGCATAGCAAAATGACTTTGGAACATATTTCAGGAGGAAACATGGAGTTTCAGTTGTTTACATAAAACCAATTTCATTGTAGGAGATTTTCAGCTCTTCCTCAGTTTATGTAATAGTCAGCCCCAATAGCTGAAGTTTTCTTTTATGTTGTATGAACGTCTTCATCCTTCTCTTCTTAACGATAGTTTCTGATGTCTGGATAAAACCTCTGTGATGACTGTCTGCAGTGATAATTTTATCTGACGCTTTTAATCTACAAGAATTCCAAAACATCTCTTGGAATGCTTAAATATATTTGTGCCAGGTCACAAGATTTTCTATAATACTACAGAAACTGTTAGGCACATACAACAGCTACTCTTTTGGGGTAGATGAATGCTAGGATGCAAGCTTTGCATGGCTTTTACCTGCAAACAAGAGAACTCCACCTCAGTTAGTTTATTTAGTAGTATAAAAGTAGTTATTGTACATGCCTACAGAGGAAAGGAAAACAGTAGGAATTTTCCTATTTTAAAGAGAGGAGAAGGCAAAGGAGTAAGGAAAGAAGAGGAATATAGAGATAAATCATCAATATTTCCATCTTCCAAATGGCATTCCAGTGGCAGTATTGATCTGCAAGGAATTATTTTGACTTCTAGACAGAAACGTTTCCTTAGATTCTAGTAGGGACTCGATTTTTCAGCTGTCCAGTTAGAGAAACATGTCCAAAATCTGCCAGTCTGATTCAATCTCCACATGGCTTTTAAATACTTATTCAGTCAGGGGTTTAGAGAAATAATATAAAATTGTGTCTTGGTTACAGTACCTGCAGCAAAGGAATGGGAAATCTGGAGCGACAAGGCATCCCACAGAGTTTCTTTGAAGTGCAATCAGGACTTGATGATTGCGTCCTTAAATGTCCTTGCAAAGATTTAGAACCACATTTCACTCTGTTCTTTCTGCAAAAGGCTGTGCCTCAGGATACTTCAGACTGTGCCTCTGAGCATGCTATCATGTGCAGACCATATCCATCTGAAGGTGGTTAAGGGGAAGACGACAGTTCTAACAGTGTGATGATCACAAGTGATTTGAGTGAAACTCTGCAGGAGGGTGAAAGGCTCAGTGAAACAATGCCCACTCACCTCAGAACAGGGCATGTATTCTGTGACTTGAACAAATCATCTCTTCTAATAAAAGAAATCAGCTTAGCTGCTGAAGAGATGGATTGGAGGAAATTGTTATTGATTCTGGGTCCCACAGATATTGCAGCAAAAAGAGCGAAGTAGAGGGTGAGTAGTAGAAATGAGGACAGAGAATAAAATGTGGAGGACCATTAGCTTCAAGAAGTCTCCACAGTAATTTGACTGATAGGAAACTCAGCAATATATGAAGAAAATCTGGTTAGCAACCAAAAAAGGGCAACTCTTGCTGAAGGAAAGTTAAAGATAGATGATCTGTGGGAAATGAGTTCTTTTCAATAATTTAAAAAGAGATCTTTCATGGGACTTGTAAAAGTGTCTGTTGGGTGAAGAAAATCTCACAGCAGAGGATGTAATTTCCCTTCTGAAAGTGGGGAAAGCAGGGATGTGTGGGTTAAAGTGCCTTTTTCTGTTTGTACAGGCACAACTGGTGGAGAAATTCTTGTAAAATAAATGAGGATATGAAATTTTGCAGAGCTGAAATATGCTCTAAATTCATTTTTGGTTATTTCTGCTGCTTCAGGGAAAAATTAATCAGTCAAAATTCTTCTGTCTAGAATAGTTCTAATGGGATAACCTTGGACAAAATTGTGGAAGCTAAATGTAATATAAGTGCGCAAATCTCTTCTACAGGGACAAAATAATCAGGTGAAAAAATACCTTCAGAGCACAGTTATGCAGCCTCAGCCTATATGAAAAGCCTGCTCTTTTCTTCTTCAATCCACAGTAGGTAGGAGCTTGCCGCAGCCTCACCTGAATGCAACTCCACTAAGGGAACTGTCTCATTTATTTATATCTCAGTTCACTTGCTCAGGCATCAAGGTGTAGCACAAGGAAGCAGCTATCATATTATACCTAGTAATTAAATTCACTACAATTAGCAGCATTAAGTCAGAATCTTCATTGCTACCTAAAAGACAAAGAACTTAACAGTAAAACAAAGGTTTGCTTTTCTAGAGTTCTAAAAGAGATGAGGGAAGTGAAAAGCTGTCTCCCCTCCTCTATCCAAACAGTGTCTTTAGAGCTAAAGCAGACTAGAGGGTAAAGAACAACTTTTGAAAAGGAGCTTTGTGATCTCCATTTGCCTGGCAGCCTGGTAGCTCAGAGGCCTTCAAGGTGTGAAACAGCAACCCCCAGCTGCAGTGGAAGCAGTGGAGTGGTTGGCCAAGGATGTTTCTTAATCTTGCAGTCTCTCTTTAAAATCTTTTTAGGTGTTTTTGTATCTGCCTAACCTGTTTCTCATAAATATTGTATATTGCAGTCCAATTTCACAGTTACTTATACGGATGAGGTACTGGGGAATGAGAGTTAGCTCTCACCATGTTTGGAAGAATGTTTTCATTTTGCTCTTGCAGGAATGCCATATCTTTCCTGGTGTGTGTGTGACGTGGTGTCAAGCATCAGAGAACTCCCTAGTGTGCATATTGGCAAGTGAGCACACCTTCTATTTTTGTCAAAAAGGGATAAAGACATCTTTGAAAGGAAACTCAAGTTCTACACATCTGAAAACATAACATCAGAAAATAAACATGGTGGTATCAGGTCAGCTCGAAGATCCACCAAATCAATATGTTGTTTCTGGATCTGCCAGCAGCAGATGATTGGGAAAAAGTGACACCAGGCCAGGACGGAGAGAACAAAGTTTGCCTGGAGTATTCTTAAATCTACAACTGATCTGCAGTTCATAGAATAGACTCACAGAATAGTTAGGGTTGGAAAGGACATTAAGATCATCTAGTTCATGAACCTCCTCAGTTAAAGATAGTGTCTTTGAAAGAGAAGCCCTTGTGCAGTGCACTTCTATGATAAAAAGGAAGAAGTGCAGACAGGGGTAGGTCATGAATGCAGAGCTTAGTCCTAGGAGATAGGAGCTTTAATGTTAGTACTGGCACTATATTAATTAGTGATTTTGCATGTGTTACTACATTTATATGTTTTCAGGGTTTTTTTGTAACTTTCATGACTACTTCAGACTGAACAACTCAGGCTAGACACTATATTTTACTATGTACTTGTGTTGCTGTTTGCACTATGAGGCTCCAACCAAGGTCTTTTGATTATGCAGGTGCTACCTTAAAGCACCACTACTTCAGTGAGCTCAATAGGCAGTCTTGCTCAATAGGAAATAAATAATGAGTTGACATTGATAATGAATATAATCCTTCTCATAGCATGACAAATCATGACTATGTCCAATTAAATTATTTACTTCCTGAGGGATATGATCTTTCTCATGGAGGGCTGGCAGTAACAACCAACGGAAGGTAGCTTTATCAGTCAATACACCTGAGTAGAGCTGTGTCTTAGCACTGTAGGAAATGCCAGTGCCTAGGAATCCACGATTCAAGCCTATCACTTCAGCACTGCAACTTCATCTTTACCTAATTCATGTTTGAGCCATCTTTGGATAGGTCTGCTTCAAATCTTTTAAAGATTAAAATTCCACAGCCTCCTCAGGCAACTGTTCTCTATGCTTAACTCCTCCTTACACTCTTCCTAATGTCTAACTTACCTTTATAAAGGGTTTTTAAGCCCATTACTTCTTGCCCTGTCCATGGGAACAAAGCAAGCAGTTTTAAGACTGCCTTTCTAAGACTACTATTTATATATTTGAAGACTTATGCTTACCCTCAATCTGCTTTGACAACTTTCAGTATGAAAGGAAAACATGTTTTGCACTTTGGAATAACATGAGATTTCTATTCTACCAGTGGAAATAAGATGTGGGGAAAAACAGAAAAAGAGGTGGCAAAGAATCCTGAAGCGTTATATAGGATTTATTTTCATTGCAAAAGGACAAACCCATGAAATGATCTACACAGTTATAAAACAGATAGTGAGGCAGTTTCAAAGACAGCTCTATATTGCCAAGAAATCCATACTTGTAGTTCTGCATAAAATCAACACACTGGAACAACTGGGAAATTGTGTCCATTTGTGGGCACATCTCTGAAGAAATATAAGATTCTAATTTTACTTTTGACTTCAAACCTCTACTCTACCCTACAGCTTATCAAAACTCAGAATGGGAGAAATCTGTGTGTGGCTCAGTTAAGACTGTTCTCTTCAAAATGTCTTCTGAGAGTGATAGGCTACACCTACAGAGAATTTCTGGTGGTGAGCCTATTTTGAGCATGAAAGACACTCTTCCATGGGTAAGAAAAGAAATTAAAAATATTCTTGGAACAATCAGAACGTATTTAAGCTTGAGAAGAGAGAATTCAAGAAGTGAAAAGAAATTAAGAACTTAAATTCCAGCAGTGTCATTCCACCATTCTGTGTAGGCTACATGATAAAAGGAAACTATTTAAAACATTAAAACTAAGACTGAAAGTGTGATCCAGTATATATTCCTAGAATAATTTAAAGGTGGTCAGAACAGGATGAAAGCTTGTATTAATGTGAGGTTTTTGATCTTTACAACAGGTATAGACTTTTGGTTAATGTAGTTAACTGAGCCTAAAATGATCAAATGATCTCCATTAAATGCTTGGCATATGTTTGCCAAAAAAAAACCCCAAACCTATTTCTGTTCCTTTAAAATTAACATGGTGACATATAGACATTTGCTGGAAGATGCTGATTAGAGTTGAAGAGCTGTTTCCTTTCTATTATCTTTCTCTGTAGTATGTTGGTGTGTTATTTCCCATTACTTCTTTTGACTTTCTTTATCTGCTCATTCCCAGAATCTGCACCTAGGATTAGTGACTTACTGAGGGCACACAAACCACACACATGTGCCTGGATACAGAGAAGGTATTTAGGAAAAAGGAAGACCCAGGGGTTTGTAGCTCCATGTTATCATTTCCTTATAACAAGCATCTGTTCCGGATCATGTGGTCCAGGAACAGTCTCTTCTTTCAGCAAATCTGCCATCAGTTCTGTTTGCATCTTACTTAAGGAAGTTCTTTGTGTAGATAGTGGGAGAAAAGTGTGTGGCAGATGAATGGAAAGAAATACTAGACCACTAGGACAGTGTTCATTCCATTGTCTCAGCTTTGTGGCTATTGTTATATGTGCTCCATTTTTTGGTTGGAGAAGGAAAATGAGAGTCAGAAAGGCAGGGAGATGCTTTCTCTAACTCCACATTTGAGATGACTTAGTTGTACTTAAAACACCCCAAATATCTGAACATAAAAACGTTATCCATACATCAAAGATTTATACCAAGGAACCCATCACACTGACACTGCTGAGTGATTATAGAAGAATATTACTCGGAGTAATGAAAACTTCTGATTTGTAAACTTGCGCTGTAATTCATTTTTCTATCACTCTATTAAAATGACAAAGTAGCACACAGAATAGTGCATTTCCCACTCACTATGGCTGAATTGATAGTTTCTAGTGAAGCTGCTGTGTCTCCAGAGGTTAAGGCTGAAGGCGACTGATAACGTGGATGAAATACCAAAAGTCTCTAAACATTGTGGTGGAATTTAGTACGCTACTGCCTTGAAAAGACATTAGAAATCTTGGCAAGAATATTCTGCTCTCAGGAAGAGCAGACAAAAAAGCCATGGGCTTTTTCAAGGAATGAGGCCCAAGCTGAATTCTATTGATCTCTTTCCTATTAATTAGAAAGACTGTAATAATAACAGAATGGATTAAATGAACAGTATTTTAATTAGGAAGGCAAAGTTAATAAACTAAAATCTATATTTACTAAAGGGTCATATTCTTCAACTTTTATTCATGTTGATTAGTAACAATAAAGGAAGTGGAGACTGACTGAATCATAATGAGTAAGTTATCTGTATCCTGGGAAAATGTATAAAGCATGGTGATTTAATACATTTTAACTAGCATGCTGTTGAACAGTCTTTGTCTTTAAGTGCTGATATGTATAAATCAATGTGAATCTTGGATGCTGACTCTTTCTAACCGCAATTGCTGAACTGATTTTTATTATAGTTCTACCAATGCATACCAAAATGAAAATTATTCCTTGTGCCCTAGCAGCGAGAACAACAAAAGTTAAATATGTTCCTGTTTGAATTATTTTCCAAACTCTGCATGTATTCAAAGGTGCCAGGGCTTGGCTAAATCAGTTCACTTTTCACAGCCAAATGTGCATCGCCCAGAGGTTTTGTCTGAGTGACAAAAGGTGCATGTTAATCATCCATAACCTGATTTTATCGAGCGTTTCTGATGTGATGAAAATTATACTGTAATGTATTGTCAGCTCAGCAATATCTTGAGAAGGATGACTGTCAAAAATGCAGGGCTTGACATTAGCTGTACACTTAATAGAGATTTTGCAGGAGGTTAAGCAGAAGTAACACACTAAAATGTGGTATTTGGTAACTTGCTCTGACCACCGATATTTATGCGAACATCTAGAAACTCCTGCATAGAAGTGTGTTGTGGTTTAGTGAGTGTCCAGAAACCAAAACACTAACTGCAGGTTGTTTGTCTGGTTTTGTCAATGGCTGATTACTTGAAATCACCTTAGAAAAAGAGGAAAGTGATGAAAAAGAGTTGCTTTTTCTCTTTAAAGACAAAAATCAAAGGCAGAATTGCTTCTGAGGCTGTCAACTCACAACTGAAACTTTTGACAAGGTTTATATATATTTTTTCTTTTTGCTATAAGATCTATAACTGATATTATGTAGCAATAATAAGAAAATAGATAGCTTAATTACTTATGCAGCAATTGCTCCCTCAGAAATCTAATTACTTCTTCCTGCTCCATAAGTTCTTGTCATGGGGGATCGCCCAGTACAAGGGCTTGGGTGAAGGCAATTAGTGTTTTCTAATCATCTCCCCCATTATTTTACACTACATTGAACTTAATATGCCAATTTCAGCTACTGGCAGCCAGAAGCCCCATGACAGTTTGCTATTTCATTCTGGTTGTGCTCCTGTAGCCAGAAGACTAACTGATTCATACTCCACAAAGCATTAACTCCTCAGTTGAAAACAGTTGGAAACAATAGGGCCAAAGCAGCACCCTGGGACCAGCAGCAATAACAAAGAGCAGCAGGCATCACAGAGCCTGCGTTTCGTTCAGCTACAATACTTCAGCTGGGAGGTGCAGAAAGGAATACTCACAGGAATGCAGTCAAGGTGCTTCCAATCGTCCAGTTGAAACCGCACATCCTTCTTCTGAGCTCTCCTGTGAAGTGCCCAGGAGTCTGCTCAAGGTTAGGATATAGATCCCCAACAGGGAAATAATCATGTTTTTTTCTGAGAGCTTCCTTATAACAGGCAGTGCTTGACTGTTCTGTTTCCCGAAAAGTGAAGCTCTTTCTGAGCTCAAGATACACCCTTTTTATTCTTTGAGATGGGTATTGTCTAATCCTTGACTCATACATGTCAGAGAAAAAGACCTCTTTCTCTTCAAAATAAGCAGTGACGGTTTACACCATAATTTTATTCCTAATTCAAACATGGCTGTTGTGGTTTTATAATGTGTATCAGTGGTCAAGAACCAAGAAGCTTGTGTATTCCAAAGGAATCTTATTTTTTAAAATATCTTTACTGATTGATATTCATTAATGAAACTGATGCAAAATTTTATTTGAAACTTGGTTATCAGCAATTTTTCATTATTCACTTTATAAAAAGTTGAAAAAAATTATTTCAATAGAAAAGCATTTTACAGAAGTCCTCAGCTCTAATAATCCACGTTCTATCAAAGTACCACAAAAAAGTCTCCAGGAGCAAAATGACCTTCTAGAGTGTTATAAGTTAAATTGTTTTCAACACCGCAGTTGCAAAATTTTCAGCTAGAAACTTTTGCTATTACACTCTTTGTGCTTTTTATCATGGGCACTACCTTCTTTTCCTGTGATTAGATTCATTATGGTTGTATCACACTGTGCATGTAGTTCTCCTAACTATTCTAACGATGTCATTTACATGGGCTCTCAAATCAGACACAGCAGCTGTAACCAATACCAATAAACATTTATTTTCTTTGTCTGTTTTGGGTGGTGGTTCATTTTATTTGTTTATTGCTGATTTTTATTTCTTTTTTTTTTCTTTTTTGAGAAAAATTCATTTCTGATGAGATGCTAACCTTACTCGATGCCACAACATGAGGAGCAGCAATAAGTAATGTTCATGAATTAAGCTTCTGTCCATGAGTATTTCAGGGAGAGCTATGATTTCTACAAGGCAATGTTTGCCTTGGCAGCCTATAACAGCTGGGAAATGTTTTCTATAATGATCCACAAAATGTCTCATCCTCCTTTAAGTCTCCGTTTGGATATTCTTCTCCATGCTCCTTCTAAAAGCATGGCAATAGGTAGCATGCTAAAAGCACCAGCTATCAAATTACCTCATTATGCTATCTGCATTCCCCTATCTTCATGTATTTTTACTCTTGTGTCTGAATTTGAGGATTTTGTGTGTCCTGTGTCTGCAGAGATCTTAATACCCTACACTCCAATATCCAAATATTAGAGTGACCATCAGGTCAAAGAAGGTGATCCTGCCTCTCTACCATGCTCTCATGAGACCTCACTTGGAGTATTGTGTGCAGTTCTGGTGTCCTCAACATAAAAAGGACATGGAACTGTTGG
>WYDI02036663.1:8578-67850 GCA_009867235.2 Psittacus erithacus | reverse complement strand
GGGCACCCTGTGCCAGCGCCTCAGCACCCTCACAGGGAAGAGCTTCTGCCTGAGAGCTCATCTCAGTCTCCCCTCTGTCAGTTTAAAGCCATTATCCCTTGTCCTATCACTACAATACAATCTAGCAACACACTATACTTACTATTAGCAGGATTTTCCTGGTGTCTACCTAGAACCTAACTTGGTGTAGTTTGAACCCATTCCATCTCATTCTGCCCCCTCAGCAAACACAACAGTTTCTTTTCTCTATATGATGTCCTTAGCCATATCCTCGTCTCATCCCCCATCTCCTGTCCTCTATCAAGCTTCAGTTCTTTCCATCTCCTGTGTCAGATAAACTGCAATTTTATCCAAGCAGATGGAACAGCATTTGTTTCCGGCTGGAATTCCACTGGGGCTCTGCTAAAGGAACCCATTAAGGGCACACACTGAACTAACACACTCTGAACAACCCCAGGCACTGTATCCTTTCTTAAACTAATGCCAGCTACCCAGGAAAGGGCTACCCCATCACTAGTGGTGCTGCTGTGAGTACGGAATCATTTAGGTTAGAAAGGACCCTTAAGATCAAGTCCAACTACAAACCTAACACTGCCAAGTCCACCACTAATCCATACCCATAAGCACCATCTTTAATATCTCCAGGAATGGTGACTCCACCATCACCATTGTACTCATCAGAGCCACTGACATCAGGGGATTAAAGTTGGATTTCATAAGCTAATCCCTTTGCCAAGGAAGTCTACTTTTAATGAAAAGTATGCTTTCAATTAAACAATACACAAATTACTGGTATTTCCTAGCTAATGCAATTAATTTAATGCAATCAAGAATAAACAATAAGCCTTTAAACAATCTTGAAAACAGGATTTATCATTGCAGTATAATGACAGAAAGATAGTCCTAGACACGGCTACTATATGCACCACACTTTCTGGTTGCTATAAACTAGGCTTTTCTTATGGTCTGTTGCTTATTATCTCCCAGTTGTATTATCTCCCAGCGCTGTCAAGCTCACTACTTAACCAGTTTATTTACACTGTTGCTAAATTGATGCATAATCTTCCTAAGATATATATGCCAAAAGTTGGCACAAAGAGAAGTGCAGAGCCACATCTGATTTTCCCAGGTGATTTTATACCTATATCTGTATTTAAATCACACTTACTTCTAGTTACTTCTGAATTTATAATGTGGATATTTGGCCAGAAGGCTGCTTGAGAATACAGAAACTTAAGAGGTTGACTTTTGGTTCTGACCTGAGTATGCCAAATCAGACTGAGTATGCCACAGACAGAAACGTTTTGCAAAGCATCATTTAAGTTTGAATGCTTCAGACAACTCATTTTCTCAAGCCAGCAAAAACATTCCAGGTTTTGAATGCTTTCCCCCTGAGCCTGAAAGGGTGCTCCAATGGGGAGCTTCACAAAGTCATCTGCATGATGGACTTCAAACCTCTTTATTCAAATCTTCCCCAAAAAAGCACATTTATTACAATAACTAATATCCTGTGTGATGCAGAAGTGTTGACAGTGACAGTCTTCAGGGTACAAAGCAGGAGCTGGTACAGGATGAGCTGAGGAGTTGAGCTACTAAAGGTTGAGCACTCGTGGTGGCCTGAGGTAGGCACATGAAAGGCATCATTGATCCAAACCTCACAGAGAAGTGTGATTCAGCTGGTGCACAACCTGTGTTACAGCACTTGCAAACCTCACTTTTAAATACATCAATGACTCATCACTCCTCCAAAACAAATTACATGACTCCTGGGTTATCTCACACTGAAACTCAGCATCAGAAGCCTCCAATTTCCCCACTTCCAGAGTTGAACACACACAGTCTGGTGAACAAAAAGAATTACTTCAAGTTTTAAGAAGTAAGTTGCTTATATATCACTGCCACACACAAGTACAAACCATTTTAGGGCCATCTGGAAATCTGACATTGAGTGAGCAGCAAACTCTTGCTTCTCATCATGGCTTAAGTCTGTGTGCCAACCCACACTAACCCTAGGGGATTATCTCCCAGCTTAAGAGGAAAGTTGAACACTCAGGACTATTTCTATCTTTATGTGCTGCCATGCAGCAATGGTCTGTGGCACCGCATGTTGTGAATGCCCCATCCCTGGCCATGTTTAAGACCAGGTTGGACAGGGCCTTGAGCAACCTGGTCTAGTGGAAAGTGTCCCTGCCCGTGGCAGGGGGTTGAAACTGGATGATTTTAAAACCCCTTCCAACCCAAACTAGTCTGTGATTCTCTGATTCAGATGATTACCTGAGTCATTGTTTCACGGTTGGCCTTTGGATTCAAGGGGGCCTTGGTCAGCAGGACGAGGTGCTCCTCAGGTGCAACCCAGAGTTCATTGTAGAAAGAATGATGCCAAATCTACAATGGCAAATCACTTCAGAAAAGCGTTCTGACAATCATTTATGTCCACAGAAACTACCCAGAAAGCTTTTCACATAGAGGCTGAGTAATTATTGGGGGTTTTTTACAGACATATTAAAATAGACAAAGAGCATATTAAGAGTGAATCTGTCAAATTCAACTGCTTTAGAACCAAGCCCAGTGTTTAGTAACAGGATGAAATATTTCTTATCTTCTCATTTAATTCTTTATTACTCTTATTTCTTTTTTTTCCTCTTTTTAGCTCAGCTTTGCCTGACCCAATAAGCTTATTTCTGAGTGAAAACCATCACCATCAGGATAGTTTATGGATACATTTATTAGATTAATAGCCTAGAAACAAGCATTATTATGCTTCAAAATGAACTTCAGTGGAAAAAAGATCTCCAAATTTGAAGAACCTCTGAAACCAACAGCTGTCCAGAGCTGGAATTATTCATTAAGAAAATCATCAGCCCTCTGCTTCAGCTGTGAGGAACAGCCTGGACTCATGAAGCGGGACCCTGCCTAAATCTCAGGCAGTTTGGAGGCTCTTCCTCAAAACCAGGCACAATTAGGCACTGTACAGCCCATTAGATTTGACCTAATAACCATAACATTAATGGATAATGAAATTCTATAAGGAACAAAACCAGGAAGGTGTTGGATTTTATAGGTCATGAGAATTAAATGTAAGCAGCAAGCACAACAGCAAAGAGAAATCACTGAGGAAGAATTATTCCAACATTTATATTGAACATTTACATAGTCACCAGAGCCACAAAATGCTCCATCCCAACATTTTCCCTCCCATACATTGTCAGCTCAGCTGCTGTGAACAAATTAACAGTGATGTACAATGCCCTGTATTATTATCCAGTGGAAAACAGAGCAGTCCCAATTTGAATATTGTGAATTGAAGCACAGAAGAATGCTTCATTTCATCGCCTGCGTGTTCTCCTCCTCCATTCACACGGATGTCTGCATGTCCCGCAGCATCCTCGCTCTGGATTTCTCTCTCTCACACACACACAGACTCATCCGAATCCTTTGGGGACCCCCCTTTTTGTAACATGGGAATGGTTGGACACTGCATTATTATGCTTTTGTCCCATTTTTGGCACGTTACCCAGTAATTCCCTTGTTCCTACATCATTCTGCTTTTAGTAGGGGCCCACTTTCATAAGCAATTCCTTCATCCATTTAAGTGACAAAGAAAATTCAGACTACAAGAACCCACATAGTATCTGACCACTATTTGAATTACAGGACTGCCTAAAGCCTCCACCCCATTACACCCTAAAAACAATCAACCTAGCCATGAGTCTACACTACAGTAAAGCACATGCCACCTTTTTTACCTTCTCTGATTCCTTTTCATACCCAGGTTTCAGTCTGCTCTAGCATCCAGCATTACCCAGAGACAGAATACATACAAGTATGTGTTACATACAGGACAATTTCTAGATACAGAGACCAGTTACTAAGGGAAGAACATAAAATAGCGACCTTCAATTTATGGTTTTAGGGTTTTTTTTTCCTGCAGGGAAATATGATTTCTTCCTAAATGCAGAGAGCAGAGAAATTATCAGGAAGAACAACATAACTGGATGTATGAGGTAGACTTCAGGAACAAGCAAGGCGTCCTCTCAGCAAGCAGAGCAATAATGAAATCCAAATACTGTGCTTCCATCTAGAGGAGTATGTGGGCAATTTAAGTTCCAAATACGAACTGAGAAACTCCCATTGCTCCTGTATGGACTTTGGTCTGTTCATCTGGAACACTCTGCACTTACCTGTTTGGGTTCATGGATATGACACAATAACTGGCTTTAGATATATGTATTATAATTATATACACCACATCAAGCATAAGTACAGAACACCATCGGCTCCATGTCTTCCTTTTCCATAGGAAAACATTACTAGAAGCATTTGTTTGGGGAGTTTCCTTCCTATACCATTTCACCTGGAGATGACAACTGACTGAACTGCAATCCTTTCTCTAAGGAGGAGGTACAGGATTTCCACATACAGACTCAGATGCTTCCTGATGAGACCAGGATATATGGGATACCAGGGATATTTAGCAGAGTGAATGCCCTTCGGACCCCTGCTCTCCAGCTTCTCCCATGAGCACACCACACTGCCTAGTCAGGGACATCCTTAAGCAAGCATTTCACTAAGAGGTCTTTGCTCTGGCTACCAACCTGGTTTTACCTCTTTAATTGACAGTGAGAATATCATACACACTACGAGATGTGGGCATCACCCATCATCTTTTCATGTAGATAAGCACTGGGGAGAGAAAATTACCCCTTCACCTCCCAGGTTTTGTTCCCAGCATCTTTAATATTTCTCTGATTCACCTCTGTTGAATCACAACCTGGTTTTTGTTTTACTTCAGCTACTTTCTAACACTGTCAAATGTTCTGCCTCAGTAAGTACTCTAAGACTGAAAAGAGTATGTATAAAGCATAAAATACTTTTATAACATACTGCCAATTCTGATGAGCAATGAGCATTTACTCTAAATGAAAAGCAACTGTAGAAGTACCAAGACCTTGTACCAAGACCTCATCAGCTCCTGTACTAGCACATATCCCTTTACCTATGCTGTGATGGAAAATTCCTCAAGGATTTTCCCTTTGGTTTGTAAGAAGGTTAACAGTAAATGGTTTGTCTTGGATAAGATGATGCCTCCAGCATTACATTAAAATCAACACCCACCTTTTCCATGTCATCCCAGTTAGTGATGATTCCATGGCTCAATGGGATACTTTAGTATCAGGATCCCTCTCTTACTTTGTGCTTCATCCCCTACATAGCTGTCTTTTTGACCCATTCCAACCATAACACCCTGCAAAGTAGAACATTCTAACATTAGTGCAGTACCTCACACACAGTAGAGACAGAATATCATTTTAAATTACAACTTCATGTGAAATACTGTACCTGCTGCTGCTGTTCCAGCACGTACCCCCAGAACATGCAAGGAACTAAAATGTGAATTGATCTGTGACCACCTATTCTGTACTAACTCCCTCTATAAACCCAGCAGGAAGAGCAAGGCAGCTTCAAAACCCAAAGAAGGCACCTCACACTTGGTGCAGCTAACGCCCATGCAGGTGCATGGCAGCCATCACCACACTCATGGTTCTCTGCAAGTGATGGGCTCTTTGTCATTGTGCAAAGGAATAAAGAAAAGGAATTGTAAGGGGGAAAGATATAATCTTCCTGGATTTACTTTAGATATTAGGTTGCACTTTCTGCCTTTAAACAGTGGGATTCCCCCTTGCTGGAAGTTAAATGGCTTTGAAAAATACGTTTTGGAAAAAAAGGTTTCATTTATACAAAACAGAGAATTTCTAAAAGACAACTCACTAAATACGTTTTACGATGTTCATCATGTTTGCATAGGAAGCCTATTGCGATTGCCCCAAATAATATAAATACAGGAGGAAAAATATTACTTATCAGCTATCGTAAAAAGAATGGAATTTTACTATTTATCCATGGTTACAGCTGCTGAGCTGCTTCACTGTGCACAATTACATGCCAAAAGACAACGAACAAGGAGAGGTTAAAGAGTGGATGCTTTCAACAACTGATATTCGACTGCAGTGATTCATACAGGTGTTCAAAACACACTTCAAACTGCTTAGTATTTTACACCTGTCAAACGAGGCTTTTTTTAGCTCAGCAGAAGTCCACCTAGAACTTCCGGGAAGGGTTTTTATAGCCCAGAAAATTAAAATCTGACTCAGATATGAATGAAATGAACAAAAATTTGCGTTTTCTGTTCATAAAGGATCTGTTGCAAAACGAAGCCGAAAGAAGGCCAAGAAAAGCCACATTTATCCTTTCTAGCCTTGTTTGAGTTGATCAAGTGATGTGTTAGAGACCCTTTTTGGAAGTTTATTGGGCCATACTTTTACTTACTAAAATAAGGAAAGGAACTTAACACTATTCTGCTTATCGTTTTTCTTTGTATTGATACAGCAAGTATTAATTCACCTAACAAGTTGGGCTTTTGTTCCCCATACGACACCTTTATATCATTAAGAGACACTCGTGTTCTTTAGCCAACATTTTATGGCTGAAAAACCCCTTTTCCAAAGGATAAAGTAATTTAACCTCACAGTAATAAAGATGTGCAGCTCAATCCTCCAGTTCTCAACATGCTAAATTTCTGCAAGGTCCAATGGGAATAAGTCTGATGCTTTCTCACTGCCATGTTTAAAGTCCCCAAAATACCTCAAACCAACCTAAACCAACCCTCAGGCCAGACAGCACTTTCGTTTTGGTACCAACTGACCTGATGTTGAGGTCGTCCAACGATGGATGGAAATATAGCTCTGGGGGCATCATCTCCTGCAAACCCAGCTTTGCAAAGCCCAGAACCATTGTCACATACAAGGGCAGTGGTTTCATCATCATCGCACATAGTGCCTCACAATTTTGGCTGCAAGACAGTGATTTGGAGGAATGAAGGGGAAGCAAATGCAAGGGAAGAGGACAGAAGCAACTCTATAATTTAGAGAGCAAACTGCTGTAAAGGGAATAGTCTGGGAAAAGAACAAGCCTAAACAGCAAAGGCTACACTAAAGCCCTAATCTTGCAAAGCATGTTAAGCGTCCACATAAAGTTCAGCTTCAGTAGGCAAATTAATCAGGACATTCAGCTTTTGTTTCTAAGCAGGAAAACTCTTCTTTAGCCTCAAGGGGTCCTGTGATACTCTCTTAATTGGCCTCACAACCATGGGATAAGTTCAGCTTGAGGATACACATTCACCTCTACTTGGGACTTAAGCATCTCTTCCAAGGCTGAATTATCTTCTAGAAATGTCATTGGTTAAAAATCAATTGATGATATGGGCCTACCAGTTCTAATGTTAGTAGTTAGATGGTAAATTACAATCACCAAACATTTATTACTTCAAAGACCACAGTGGCATGTTTCAGTTTGCCGCCTTCTTCAAGGGTCATCATCAATCTTAAACAACTAAAAATAACCCCCATCAAAAGTTTCAGGGAATCATTTGCTGTGTGTTTTTAAATGGCACCTACTCTGTGATGTGAAGTGCCCACTACAGGCCCTATTCCATATCTGTAAGTGGTAAATACTTTATCAAAGTGGTTATTCTAGGAAACACGACAAGAGGCAGCCCAGGAACAACTCAACTTCAGGAGCTGGCCAACACGTCAGACAAAGTCCAGAACTCCTTTGAATTCATGGCAAAACTCCCACTGAGGGAGGGCCTGAATCGCACCAAGACTTCTGCTTCAGATTCCTTGGTTATTTTAAAGGCTGTATCATTGCCTCTTTAGGCAGTCGAGTAGAGGGAAGCTTTTTGATCTTCCTTCTCTGGCAACTTTACTCGGTAAGGAAACGTACTTCAGAAAGGAATGACGAACACTACTTGTCCAACTAAGTTCTTGTCTTTAACAATGCAAAAAATGCATTAAGCATCATTTTTGCTACTAATGCAACAAGGTGTTTGACTTCTTGATGGCATTATAGTTTCACCTAAGCCCTGTGTGCAAAGGCAGGCTAAATGCTGGCAGAGCAGCATTAGGGTCTGCCCTGCAATCAAATTCATGCTGTTCTGTTTGTGGGCTTTAAAATATCTCAGGATCTTCAGAGGATCCTACAACAGTATCAAACTCAATGGAGATTTACAACAGGAACAGTTCTGGGTTTTAAAGTTTGAGCTGCACAAAGTTCCTGGTGTTCAATCCTTTCCTGTATGCTTTACAAAGCAAGGCTGTGACACGACTGATCCCAACACTTGCAGGTGAAACAGAAGGGTAACTTGAAAACATGATGTTTTTTAAAGAAGAAAAGTAATTCTAATTCTGTTGATGTGCCTGTGACTGGAAGATTCTTTTTCACATAAGGAAGCACAGTAATTTTATCACATCAACTTGTTAACAGCTTTAATATAGGACTGTTTAACCACTCATTCTAGCAACCAGTATTTTTGAACATTGATTCCCATTGCCATGAATTGTTATTTTGTTCTAAAACCCACAGGAAAAGGCTTTTTAAATTGCAATAAACCAACCATTTACCAGTAGTACTGAACATTCAGAACTGCACAGAGGCTCTGACTCCATCAGAGTAAACCAGAAGGAAAATCAGTTCTTAAATATATCAGAAATTACATCAGATGTGATACTAGAGTTCAAGAGAAGAGGATTTTAAAGCACAGCAATGCTACAAGGCTCTGAGAGCTTAGCATTGCTCCTTAGCTGGATAGGAGCATGAGGTTTAATCCTCCATGGTGAGAAATAATATTCCCAGGATAACAGCAAACACTGCAATGTCCTTCCACGTTTCAGAAAGACCACACTCCACCGATCCTTCCAGCTATAAGGAATGTCTGTACGTTTCCCTGCAACCATGCCATCAAATCCAAATTACCTCACCCCAGAAGACACTTTGGAATTCCTTCAAAGCTTGAAGCAAATAGCATCCAAGTCCAGGAAGAAATGTGTAAATCTGTAAAAGATCCCAGACTAAGTGAAGCAAAGTACTAAAATCCTAAGCTGTACGAAGAGAAAACTCTCAGGGCAATACTTACCCAGGAAATGGTGATGATTTGTAAAAGCCTCCTCATAAATGAATGATCTCACCTTTCATTACATTTTTATTAGCTTCTGGAATGGAGTTCATGGAATATCTACACATGTCAAGCCATTTTTAGAAACTTTTTTCCTCAGCTTGTGCTTATCACAGTGACAGCACAAAGGCCTGGATACATTAGGGCAGAATGTCTAACATCTCTGGATCCTTTCCCACTCCCCCTAGCTTGCTCTGCCTCATGACAGAAGGTTGTTTTCTCCCCTCAAGACAAAACTCCCTCACAGTGGATGAGTAAGACTAGAAGGATCTGTAGGTCCACTGTTGCCACTGGGAAAGATTCTGCTTTGATATAACACAATTAGCTAAAAATAGCTCATTATCATTCTGTTAACACTCATCGTCAAGCTGGAAAGGGAGAAGTCTTCACATGTACAGTACTTTTATGTTTCAACTGTACCTGGTGTTTGTTTGTGCGGTGCAAAGACTGAAACAGCTGACTTATCTCAGGACTTGGGTGACACTATGGCTGAAAACAGAGACTGAATCAGCCATTCAAAAGACAGTAGCTATTAGCACTCTACAATAAAAAGGACATCAGTTATATTGGAATAGACTGGATTTATACAGAAACTCAGAACTTAGCTAAACTAAGAAATACTAAAGAACCATCAAAATAATAAGATTCACAGGATTTACCTGCAGTTGTAACTACGCCTGGCAGTATCTCCTACGACACCTGACAAAAACAAGTGATGAGGATGTCAGATACAATTTGGTAAATGTTAGCTCTGCAAACATAGACACCAACCAATCCCTCTTTCTTACCTGCCATGCAACTGCTCAGACCTCACACACACGAATCCTTGGCCCTGAAGCAGGTAATTCACTTCACTAGCATTACTAATGTGCCCATTAGTAAAACTGATGGAATCCTTCCACTTCCATACTCATTACGTTTTTCTTTTCCCACCAGGTTTTTAGGATTTTAGTGCAGTGAACTGGAAACCAAACAGTTACTCTTCTCTTGTGAGGCTACTCCCTTAGACTCAGCTTATTTTGATTTTACCTTCATTTTATACAGATGAGAGCAGAAACACCAGCAAACAATACTACAAGGGTTAAAAACAACCTTCCAGCTTCCAGCAGCCACAGTCTTCATAAATAAGCTATTTTTTGAATGAGATAAATAGTTGTGCAGTTTCAGGGAACACTGTAACAAAACATGGATGTATTAATATGCAATGCATAACACTAGCAGGTGTCTACAGCAATTGAATGCAAATCCTGCTTCTGACAGCCTCCTGGTTGGAAATATACCCTTTATTCATTTGCACCTTGAAGCCCAAACGTGAAATATGTCAGACTGAATATCATGTTTTGAGCAGCTGAGTAATTCTGCCCCAAAGACAGGCAGTAACTGAACTCACCAAGACAAGTTCAAGTGAATTTAAACAAACAAACAAAAAATCACAAGAAAAAATACAGAAATTGCACCTTTAACCAACAGTAAAGGAATATAAGAAATTGAAGACATTTCTTCATGCCATCTCAATTCTAAATCTTTAATCATTGGCTTATTGCCTTACCCCACACACATCTGCACACCTTGCCACAGCCATTACAAACTGTGCAGCCACAGAACAACCTTCTTAATTCTTTTATTTTCAGCCAGAAAATAAAACCCCAAACAACACCCAAACAAAAAATTTAAATCAAATATCCAGTAGTTCTTCCTTTATTGCACTCTATAAAACTCCTTGTTATAATCAAGAAGCCAGTGAACAGTAACAGCTGAATATTCCTTTAGAATTTATAGTTTAACTCTTAAAATAAAATTTATATAGAAAAGATATCATTTACAACCCATTCAGTAGTAATCAATCATTATGTACTCACAAACAATATTAAATAACTTGTATGCAGCAGTTTCTTTATAGGGCAGAGGGAAATCTTTTCTCCTTAGCAAATATAATATTCCACTGGTAAAGAGCGATTCAAGTCAACTTTGGAGCAACTGTGATATACACACATTTCTTTTTAGAAGCTCAAGATTCATGTAGTGTAACAAGAATATATACAACTGTGTCCAGTGCATAGCTTAACAGCAGCATGTGAAAAGTCTATAATCTTGAATTGGCACACCATTATCTATAGGGAAGTAAGTTACCCAAGAAAATGCAGTGTATTCAGAGAACACCTGTGAGGCACAGTAAAACAACAAGATGTAGTGTAACCAGGTACGTGAGGAATAAATAGCGGGATTTTGCTCTGGAGGTCAGCAGCTTAGAACAGTAAAGACTTCGCCCTCGAAGCCATCTTCGGATGGAAAGGGCTCCTCCTTTCATCTGGTTAGGAAACAAAAAGCATCCAGTAAGTATTCGTGAATACAAATGAAAGGAAGCTCCACTGCAACTTGGATTTCTGAGCCACTCTAAACCTTTTGCCTCTGGTGCAGCAATAGGTACCACGGTGCAGGCTGTAAGCAGAAACGATTTAAAGGCCAAAGAAAACAGCATTAATAAAAGGGAAGAGGAATGGATAGAAGATATCTGTGTATTATGTAATTACATATACACACTAGAGATGAAAATGCATAATTATATGCATACACATTTTTTTTAATGGCCACACGTGCAATATAAATATGGTTACTCATGTTTTAATTTGGACAGATGTAATATATTCTATGGCATGGATTACACCTGCCTATATTTGACTCACCATCCACAACTCAGAAAGAAATTAAAGATATTTTTACAGTAAGATGCAGTTTCAGTAGTAGTTTACTACTCAGAATGGATGCCTCTGTGGCCCACTCATCCTCATGATACTAACAGGATAAAAGAGTACTTCACATTTTTTCAGAGACACGGCAGATTAGGCAAGTAGCTGCTTCATGCCTGTGTTTATGTGTAGAGGACAAGCCAAAATCAGTGACTTCCAATCACTCAGAAGGGAAATCTGCACTTCCAAGAATGAATGACAGTTGAAACAAAGGTGTAGTGGAGGGAACACAGAAAAAACAAAGGGGTAGCACAAGGCAGATCATAAGGTGTGCTATCTTCAATCTTGCCTGCAAATGCCAGCATACAATATGCACACCTCTGTTAAGTAGCTTATAATGCAGGGGTTTAAAAGCTTTCATTCACTTACCTTTCTCACAACAACATGTTCACTGGGATTGATGATTAAGGCTTCCCTTTCCTCCTCTGCTTCCATCTGAACAGTGTATTCACTAGGTACAGACCTGTAACTGCTTACTTCAAATCTAAAAATAAAGGGAGACAGTGGAGTACTAATTACCTCCTCTTTTAAAGTACTGAATTCACATCAGAAACTTTGTTTTGTATACATAAATTACTAGGGGAAGGTCCTCACAAAAAGCAGGAAGACTTAGTTTATGTTGCCAAGTCTTTTTCAGTCTCTATTTACAATCTACTTCCAAGGTGGTTTGCTTATTCAGAATAACCCCCATCACCAAGAGCTGACTGAAGAGTGATTTTCAGATGACAGCAGCGATGGACACTTTACGTAGGCAGGTGGATAATGATATTTTGACTCTAAACTGTGGTTGTGCTAAAGCTGTTACATTTGAGGCTTTTTTCTAACTTGGAAGAAAACAAATACCCCTGACTACTGAGTCCAAAAGCTGAGGCCATAGAGTTAAGCCTAGCTTTTTAACGCAGTCTCCATTGCTTCAGGTAGCATGGTCTCAGAAACAGGTTCTATTAGTTGTTTGCTCTATTTGTTCTGTTACTTGCTCAGAAATCTAACAGCTATAGGAAAAACTACCACTAATCTCACTAAAAATAACAGGCAAACAAAAAATCTGACCCTTCTTTTTCCAGTTCTGTAGTAGGCCTTGCATTTACTCCATAGTGTAAATGAAAACCTCACCATGCATTCATCCAAAGGGAAGCAGAAGTGAAAGATGGCTTTGGCACTCTGAACATGCAAGTTATTTCATACCCACATAAGGCTTTAATGCAGCAATCTATCTGTCACACACTCCAAAGTGTAAGAAAAGAAGTAATTACATTTTAAAGACACTCTTCTTTCAGAAGGAAAAACCCCATGTTTTACAACCAGGAGTATTTTACCTGTTACTTCGCTCCTCAGAGAGCCCAAGAGCTTCTTCTGCAGCTTCTCTCCTCCTCTTCTCTTCTGATAGTGTTTCTGTCAGCTGCGTGAGTGCCTGCTGCACTGAATCATACTGTTGCTCAGTCTCTGCAAGCCTGTGACAAAATGAGACCTGAGATCAATATTTGACGTACTTAAAGAATTATTTTCTTGTTCTTTTTTTATTAAGGAATGCTCTTTTTATGTGATAAAGATTTAATTATCTTTAAGTTAGATATTGAAATAGTCACCAATGAGTGTGGACCTTTGCAAAACCAAACCACAAATACCAGCAGATTGTCACAATTCAAAAGTACAACTATGATTCATTCAATCCACTGGAAAGCCACTTCTTTCCCTTTTCCCCCAAAATGTCTTAGAGGGATAGAAAAGCACTGCTTTTGCACTCACAACACCGCTGTCAGGAAAACAATATTGCTAATACATGTCTCAGTCCTGACCTTTTTCTGAGTTCATTTAGCTCCATATTGTCTACTTCAACAATAACTGCAGATCTTTCCTGTGGCGCTCCAGGGGGAACTTCTGCTCTAGTTTCATCCTAGAATATTAAAGGGGAAAAAAAAAAAGCCAGTCACCATTTTTCTAGCTGCTAAGAATCTCTGTTTCAATTAAAGATGCCAAAAGCACCATGAAGCTGTGGAACAAACCCCTCTTTGTGCCAACTTAATCTTTTCATTTCTGAAGCTGGAATCTTCCAAACCTGTTTTCTAACTGAAAGCTGATGAAGAATAATGCCTGTGTGTGCTGCAGGACTTGAAGGATACATGTATGCTGCATAACACAGCAAGCTCTGAAGTGAAAGAAATGCATCTACACATCCAGGTAACAATATAGCATTGACTGCAGTTTCATAAGTAACGCAGGTACTCATTTCAAGATTTTCCTCTGATCATATCCAGATGCTCAGAGGCTCCTCTGCTCTGAAGACAGGCTGAGAGAGCTGGGCTTGTTCAGCCTGGAGAAAAGGTGGCTCTGGAGAGACCTTAGAGCAGCTTCCAGTGCCTAAAGGGGTCAACAAGAAAGGTGGAGAGGGGCTTTTTACAAGAGCATGTAGTGACAGGACATAATGGAGAATGGCTTTAAGCTGAAAGAGGGTAAATCTAGATTAGACATTAGGAAGAAGCTCTTCCCTGTGAGGGGGGTTTGGCACAGGTTTGCCCAGAGAAACTGTGGCTGCCCCATCCCTGGCACTGTTCCAAGGCCACACTGGATAGGACTTGGAGCAACCTGCTCTAGTGGAAGGTGTCCCTGCCTGTGGCAGGGGGTTGGAACTGGATAAGCTTTAAGGTCCCTTTCAACCCAAACCACTTTGTGATCTATATTTTATTTGACAGTTGTTCTTTAGGTTTATTTCTCTTTATGGAACAGTAAAGGTTGTTTTTGCACTCACTCATGATACATGTATCTATATCATATTTTAGGGTATTATATTGGTTGTTACTGAATAACCAAGGCAGTAGACCAATTCAAAAAAGATGGTACTTCAAAACAAAATGGAACAAAAGCATGTATAAACAGCTTCCTTAAATGAAAACTCAAATAAAAGCAGCTTTACAACAATAAAGACATGTATTTTCAGCACATCATGGTCTTTTCAGTCTCTTCCAACCCAAACCATGCCATGATTCTATGATCACGGACTAGCAAAAGTACTGAATCAGTACAATAGAAAATATTGACTTCATTTTTTAGCATGAAAACAAGACAAGCATAAGCATATGAGGAAAAAGAACCTACTAAAACCACTTCCATATACTGGGTTACCTGAACAGTGCCTTGGAAAGATGTCACTTGCATTGTCTGATACTCCCTCTCCAGTCTTAAGTAACGATTTTGCAAGTCAGTGTAACGAAGCTGGTTATCTCTTAGAGTCTGTGAAAGAGTCTTCAGCTGGGCAGACAAGACAGCATTCTCTTCTGTTGACTGCACAACCTGAAAGAAATGAACATTTAAATAAATAAAATTTAGCAATGATTTCCTCCTGGAAATTAGAACAGATTCGAGACCTGCTGTTGGAAACAACTGTGTACTAGTTTTAAAATTGCATTGACTTCCAGTAGCTGAAGGGGGCCTACAAGGATGCCAGAGAGGGACTCTTCATCAGGGACTGTGATAAGAGAAGGGGGAATGGGTTCAACTGAACCAGGGGAATTTCAGGTTAGATATAAGGAAAATGCTCTTTACTGTGAGGGTGATGAGGCACTGGAACAGGTTGCCCAAAGAAGTGGAAAATGCTCCATCTCTGGCAGTGGTTCAAGGCCAGGCTGGACAGAGCCTTGGGTGACATGGTCCAGTGTGAGGTGTCCCTGCCCACGGCAAGGGGGTTGGAACTGGATGATCTTAAGGTCCTCTCCAACCCAAACCATTCTATGATTCTATGACTTTTCATTAAGATTTACCTCGTTATTTTATGTGCAGTAGAAATAATAAAACCTGAGTATTGATTTCCCATCACCAATATGCCCAAAACAAAAACTCAGGATTTTAAACCCTTCCTCCATGTGTTTGCTATGCTGTCACCACCTGGCAAAAGACAGCACATGTAGCTGCTACTTCAGGATAACACACAGAGCCAAACAAGGCTGGTAGTATAAACACATTCAACAGGCAGTCCAGAAATGCTTCACAGTGAGTTTTCATCTCTTTTCAAAAAACAGACCATAATATGGGTATCATTACCCAAACAGTCATCTTCACTTGTAAGAGCTTGAGATTTCTACACTGTTTCAAAGTTTGGTTAAAATGGTTATTAGGTTTATAGAATATGTGAGTGAAGGAGTGAAGGACACAATGATAGATGAAAGGTAAACCTACTTCACTTGGAATACCAGGCTACATAAACAGAGAAACATCAAGGGAATTTCCAAGAACATTTACAAACAAAATTGAACACAAATACATTATGTGCACATGGACACACACACACTCTGACTGTTTTAACACCCACAAAAGTGTTCATCAAGAATTTCTAAGGAAAAAATTGGTCTGAGATAGCAAACATCTTGTTCCAGCAAAGACAGACGTCTGCTTGTCTATAATGAAAAATCCTTTACTTTGAGCAGAAGTTCAGCAGTGCCACATCAATGTCTTCAGAATACAGATTCAAATAAACCTTTCTCAGTCGAAGACTAAGTCAGGAAAGCCTGACAGAAAAATAATACTGACATTTAGTTTGCAATTTCTAGGCTGAGTCAACAGGGTTGCTTTTGAAGAATCTAAGTTTTAAAGATTAACGTTCAACCATACAGGACACCATCAGTTTAGCAATGTTTCTATGCTGACACCAGCTAAAATTCATACGAGGTATTCAGGATCACAACTGCTGTTCTAAGTTACCTTTGAATTCATTTGCTGGAAATGCAGATCCTTCTGGTGTATCTCCTGAAGGCAGCGCTGCAGTTCATTCTGGAGCTGATTCTTTTCAGCTAAGATACATTTGGTCTCCTCCGGCATATCTGCACTTCCAGCAAGGGAGACAGTTTCTAAAACCTTAAAAAACATCAGCACATTCAGGGGAAATGGTACAGGAGTTCTCTAAATAATATAAAACTCCAACACTAAATATACATATGGACCACGTAATAATTTCCTATTCACAAGATCATTTCCTTCTCACAAGTTAATACCACATTTGCAAGAGACTTTACATATATCAAAAAAACACACGTTCTACTTTATATATATTAAAATCCCCTTAGTTTTCAACCTAGATACTTCAACATATAGAAAAAAACAATATAAACTACCTTGAAAAGGCAATCCAACTTAATCTTTAAATTTGCAAACTGTGAAGCACACAAAAAAGGGGTGTGTGTGGGGGGGTGTAATAGAAAGAGACAGATGAATACAAAATACCTTTCAAACTAATAATACATGGTATTCATGACACACAGAAGAACAGCTATTTTGTAAATATGAAATTAAAGCTGAAAGTCCTTTTTGAAAAGGAAAATACCCCACCCAACTTTATCACTGATTCACAGCTTTGGACTTCTTGATCTCTGGCAGTTCAATTTATTGATATTACTCTCCAGTAATGGAGGGATGTGTGCAATCTCTAGTGCTTTACGAGATCTGCTTTCCTAAGCAATCATGAAATAAAGACTTCTACCACTTAGGATGTTCCATAACCCAACATGACTGTTCCATAGCTTTTATTCATTATTTTAATCACAGAAAATGAACAGCATGTGAGATACAAACTCAACCAACTAAAATGTTTGTAATTAAACGTCACTTACACGTCTCTATTTATCAGCACTCAGACTGCTGCTGAACCATTTTGTGGGTTTTTCCCCAACTTCTTCCTATTATATTCTGGATTCAAGTAATCTGAGATAGTAATTTACAGCATTACTTAAGTAATCTACTACCAACTCAGCAACAAGCAATAAAATTACCTTACAATGTAACCACAGCAAAGTTACTCCTTTTCGACTATGAAACTGGTTTATGACCTTCACATTTTGCTTCACAACCATCCTATTTCTTTATGAAGGTGCTTTTTACTTTTTTAATCATTAAAATACACCGCATCAGTGAATTCCCTCTCTTATTTTATCAATGCATGAGAAACTCATTACTTGCCTTTGTTTAAAATGTATCAGACTTCACTAAAAAGTGGTTTTAATAACTGCAACTCATATGCTTGGAATAGTTCCAATTTACTGATTTCAGCCCAGGCAACATTGACACACAGGTCATGCACTCAGCAACCTTCCGTACTTCACTATCATGCTCTTCTGGGAAGCAAGCTGCAAACTTAATACAATAAATTGATGGAAGTAGATGCGTGCCTCCTGCTACGTTTCATTTGTTTACCTGGACTGGATAATTGCTGCCAGCAGAGATTGATTTCTTCACAATCATGTCTTGTTGTAGCTTCTGTAGTTGTGCAATCTGTCGGTCCTTCTCAGCAACTGTGATTTGACATTGATTTCGCAGAGCCTGAGACTCTGAGAGAAGGAGGTTTTTTTCCATTCTGAACATAAAATATTAGACAAAATATTAGATGTTAAATGATGATATACATACAAAATTCAATGAAAATGATGAAGCTGTACTCACTGTTATTTCTGAAATAAATAATAGTATTTTCAAACAGATTTGCAAACATTCTCAATACGTATTTCAGTTTAAAGAGATCTGCTGAAGAAAAAGGTCAGAAAATAAAGGCTGGAAAGTCATAATGTCACATTTTCTTTGTTGGCTTGGAGAGAAGAGAAGTTCATTGGCTGCAAAGACACTAGTATCTGTTAATACAACAAATACTTTGGCTAGTTAAAGAAGGTTGCTCAGCAAAGCAGCTCTAGGTCACAGTTGTGTAGGGTGCTGCTCAAGGCAGCCAGCCGCCCTTATTGCAAGGACACAAGTTTGAAAACGAATACCCCTCAACTCAGAACACTGACACAAACAAGCATACTACACCTCCACAATCTGCTGTCGTACACAGGCAATGTCTCAAAGGGCATAAAAGCAATTTAAATCCTTTTGTATTCAATTTAAGACAAGTTTGGGGGAAAAAATGGAAAAAGACTATTAATGCTGCTCACTGGTTAAGTCTACATGTTTAGAATGTGGTTTGAATATTTCATGCTAACTTGCTCATATTTGTGAAGGTAAATCTGGGGCTGGCCTTTTGATCTACAACTCCTAGCATAAATCAGGTATTATCTACACAGACTTTAATTAGAGATCTGGAAATTACACTATCGATAGTAAAATGCAGTAAGGCACTAGGATGCTACCTACTGGCCTCAAGATTCAAACAAAGTATCTTCATTGAACTGAACACAGCATGTTAAAAGCTCGAAGAAGAACAAGGGCCTAAACCTTCACTGAGTGCCACTTAGGAATGCCTACTGCCTTCTCTGAAGCAGCCCTGATGAGTCATTCACAGAATTAAGCCCAACGTGTCACATTATGTGCCACAGTTGATGCAAGAACAGTGCTGAATCTACAAAAATAATGCTCAAATGTGAAATTAATTTCATTTTCAATATGTTGTTGGGACAAATATGCAACACCTCAGACATCTTTTAAAATAGAGAAATTTGGGGGAGGAAATATCCAGCCATATCAATTGCTACATTGAAAAGAGAATATGATACCAAGCATTGAAATAAGATTCATAAACTATAGTTCCATGTCACCAACAGAACAAAAACCATTCAGTTAAGACTGTTTGAAACTTGACATAAACCAGGGGACCATTACATAAAGATACAAGGATAACCACCAGTAGACAACCCTGCAGAAATCTAATATGGAGATTTCACACATTACAGAACTATTTTTATCCTACTTCCTGCTAAACTATACATAATTTGGGGTTTGTAAGAGTCTTATATCAGGTTCTGAAGTCACTGAAGAATTCTAAACAAAAGCTACACGTACTATTCAACTTCAACGTTTATACCTTAATCCAGCAAGCTCATTCTGGTACGATGCAATCTCTCGCTCAGTTTCTGCTTGGAAGGCTTTCGTCTGATGCAACGCCTTCTCCAAATCATCAACCTTGGTCTTCAGTTTTGATATTTCAACAGCTGCAAGGCTGGCTCCTTCTTTAGCCTATGTTTAATGAAGATGATTAGTGAACTGGAACAAAAACTGTCTGGTTGAAGTTTCAGTACTGCTAGAATTCCAATTACAGAATGATGGTTTTTCACCATTTGCTCCTATTTAACAGCAGAATTACCTAAGCTGCCAAAACTATAAGCATGCCTTTCAAATCCCACGTTTTCTTAGCACTCATATAATGTACAAAGCTAAACTTCAGAAACCATAATGTCTCTAAGCATTCTCTGCATAAAGAAATACATTACAAAATGAAAACTTACCAACGTTCCCCTATTGTTCTGAGGCATATCCAAATTACTTTTAAGAGAATTTAGCTCACTGATGCTGTTGCAACCAATGGGAAATGAAGCAGTGCCCTGTTTGGTTTCATAAGTTACCTTCTGATTGCTGAGTTCCTGCAGCAATTTGTCTCGGTCATCCTGAAGACTGGCCATAGCCTTGGAAAATGCTTCAATCTGGTGAACATAACTGCCACACTCAGCTGAGAGCCTGCTAACCGCCATCTCTCGACTGACTAATGTCCTACAGAGCTTTTCAATTTCAGCAGCAATCTGATCAAGTGTAACCTTATCTGCAGCATCAAAAATAGCCCGATTCAGGAGAGAATTTTCTGTGAGCATAGTGACAAGATGTAATTTAAAGCCATCCAATTCAGCTTCAAGCTCATCTCCTTTCTTTTTTTCAGTCTGGAGGTCACATGTGTATTTGCTTTGAAGTACCTTTAAGTCCTCTATTATCCTATCTCTATCATTTTGCAGAGCATTCATTGCTTTCCCAAAGGCCTCGTTTTGAGACCTCAGCTCACTATTTTGAGACTGAACTTCTAGCATCATCTTCGTTGGAAAAGCATCAGGTTCATCTCCATGTTCAAGTGTCAAAAAAGTCTTACTGTATTCCTCATCTGCACCCTTAGTATTTTTGCCTCTTGATTTCTGGAGTTCTTGAAGATTTTCTCCATACTGTCCATTTGATACACATTCAGGATTCTGAATACTGTCACTAGTTACCAGCTTCTCTCCAGATTTGGAAACAAGCTTCTCCTTATTTAGTGATGCAATTAAAGATTCTAAATCATTTACTTTAGACACCAATTTCTTATTTTCATGTTCCAAAGATACAGCAGTATCCTTCTGCAGTTCGCTGGAAAGCTGCGTTTCTTTTATTTGTTTTTGAAGATCATATTTTTCTTGTTCAAGGCTTTTAATACAATCCAATTTCTGCTTAAGTAAGTCTTTCAGCTGATGGTCTTTCAGAGATAAAACTTGGTTAAGATCTTCCCTATACTTTATCAGCTGTGCACTTAGCATTGCATTTTCAGAATGAAGATCATCGATCTGATTAAGAAGCACCCTCAATTCTTCTTTCAAAGCATTATTCTCACTTGCATTGCCAACTATAAGGCTGTCCCTCTGATTCAAGACATCTTGGTGAAGATGTTCCAGCTCTTTGTATTTAGTAAATAGATCATCCCGATCATTCTGAAGAGATGACATTGATTTTTTCAAGGCATCTATTTCACTGGCAGTTGCAGCCTTATCTTGATCTGCTTTGTCTGCTTTCACCTGGAGACCTCTTAATTCATTTTCCATCCTCTGACAGGATTCCTCAGATTGTTGCTTCTCCAGCTGCAAAGACTTTAACTGAAGTTCATACTCTTGGATTTGTTTCCTGTGTTGAGTCTGTACCTGACTAAGATAGTCAGAAATTTCATCACCTTTTGAAGAAATAAGTAAGGAAATTTCCTTGTCTTTATTATTTAGCATGACCTTCATTTGCTCAGAAATGGTAATCTGCTTTTGCAATTCAGCATTAAGTTTTTCCTTCTCAGCTAGAAGTTGTTGCAATTCTTGTTCCTGTCTGGTAAAATTACTTTCCAAAGCCTTTATCTCTCTTCCTGCACTTTTACTATTCTCTATAAAAAGATTAAGAGAATTATTTTCTTTAAGGAGTGCTTGCAAAGCTGCTTCTTTGGACTGAAGAACACTCTCCAGTTCTTGCTGCCTGTTCAAAAACGCTGTATTTTCTTCCTTTATTCTGCAGAGCTCTTCGTGGCGTTGTCTATCAACAAACTTTTGCCTCAAATACAGTTCATCCTTTGTTTCCTCTACCGCAGAATATTTGATATTCAGTTCCTGAATCTGAGTAATCTTCTCTTTCAATTCATCTTGTAAAGATATTATTCTTTTATTACTGTCCTCTACCTGTTTCTCTTTCTTTTGGATGATCTCTTTGAACTGCATTTCCCAGGTTTTCATTTCGGTGATTACCCTGTCCCGGTCATCCTGAAGAGAGGACATACACTTTGTAAAAGCAGCCAATCGGGCCAAAGCTGCATTCAAATCAGCTTGAAGTTTCTTGTTTTCAGAGTCCTTCATGCAAATCTCCTCTTGCAAACCATGAATCTCACTAAGTGCCCTATCTTTTTCTCTCTCAAGGGCACCATGTCTTTCCTCTAGACTCAGAAAGTCTCTTTTGTGAACCAGTTTTAATTGCTGAAGATTAAATTCCGATTGTCTCTCATGTTCCCTCTTCTGAATTTGTAGTTCATCATCTTTTTTCTTAAGTTCTTTTCTCCAATTTAGATTCTCATCTGTGAGCCTGTCCACTTCATTCTTTGACTGATCCAATAAGTTCACCTGTGAGGAAAGCTTTCCCTGAAGATGCTGTATTTCTTCATTGGACTTTGCAAGCTTCTCTGACATATTACTTAAGTCCTTTTCGAGTTTTTCACTTTTTGATTGTGACAGTTTCACAGATCTTTCCAAATCCAGGATCAGCTCCTGGAACTTTATGGAATCCTTCTGCAAATGGTTGATCTCCTGCTGTTTCTCCTTTAAGAGTTCTTGCAGTTCTTTCGTCTTGTTTTTACTCCCATTATTATCCCTCTGAGCACTTTTCACCTTCTCCTCAAACATTTTTACAAGATGTAACTGCTGTTCTTCTTTTTCTCTGATCACATTACACTTTTCTGCCTTTAATTCTTCCAACTGCTGTAACAGCAAGTTATTCTGTACTTGTGCCAATTTCATTCTGTCAGTAAGATGATCAACTTTTTTGACATGATTAAGCAATTCTGTCTCAAGAAATTCTCTTTCATTCTTTACTTTGTAGGAACTTTCTTGTACATTTTCTAATTCTTCCTGTAAGAGACATTTGTCATCCTCTAAAATCTTAACTTTTTCAGTTAGGCTAACAATTTCTTGTGTAAGACTTTGACATTCCATGTCCAGCTTTGTTAGACAGTGATCTTTGTGGTCCAAAGATTTTTCAGTTTCTTTTGCTTTTTCTGAAATTACATTTCTTTCTTGTTCTAAGACAAACACATCTTGTTCTTTTTCAGAGAGTTTATCCTTTAACTCATTAATGTCCTTTAATAATGATTCGTTCTCCAATAACGCTTCACTGATTTTAGATTGCATATCATTTTGGTGCTCTTCCATTTGACCTTGGAGCTCTCCCAAAGCTGCTTTAGTTACAGTGATGTTGTTATGAAGGATATAATTTTCATTCTGAATTTTCTCTAAAGCCTGCTTTAAGTTTTCAGAAGTTTGTTTCAGCTGCTCATTTTCCTCCATTAGCTGATGATTCTGTTTGGTGAGCTCATGAAGACGATCTTGGTGCTCTTGCATCCTTGCCTCTTGCTCACGTATCTGCTTTTCTGCTTTACTTTGTAACTCGTCAACTTCCATTTTCTTGGATTCTCCAAGTTGTTTCAGCTGATTCTTAATAACCTCATTTTCATCAATAAGTTTTTGTAAATGCTTCTCAAGAGCCTCCTTCTCAGATTCTCCTTCTCTCAGTCTTTGAATAGCCTCTTGCTTCTCTTTTCTACTGAGATCAATCACTTGCCTCATATCTGCTATTTTACTACTGATATTCTCATATGCCTGAAGAAGTGATTCATACTCCTGCTTTAATTCACTATGCTTAGCCTTCCATCCTGTTAATTCAACTGTCTGAGAATCTTTTAAGGTATTTAGTTGGAAAGAAAAGGCCTCTTTTTCCTGAACTATAGTCTCCATGGTGGATTTAAGACTTTCACAAGCTGCAGTGAGGTTTTCATTTTCAGTCAGCAATCTGGCATTTTCAGAAGCAAGGCGCTCCTCTTCAGACAATGGAGAAACAGTACTTGAACTTTGTTTTTCTTTACCAAGCTCTAACAAGTGTTCACGCATCCCTGCTTTGTTCACCAGCTCTTCTCTTTCCAACATCAGCTTATCAAGCTGGTCTTTTAGACATTTATTTTCTCTCAGGGCTTCTTTACGTGATATTAAAGCTGCCTGTAATTTTCTCTGAAGGAGCTCTCTGGTCTTCTCTTCTGGTACAGTTCTTTGCTTTTGTGGCTTAGAATCGTTTTCATTTGCAGTTTTTGCCAGTGGCTCTTCAATCACCTGCATTTGGTTTTGGATTTGACATTCTGTTGCTTCTCTCACTTCAGTTTTGCCAGAGTAAGCAGTCTCTGATAGTTGGAAATAGGCGCCTTTACCCTGCAACTTTCCTTGTTCGGTATCATCGTCTTCCTTCAGCTCTTTGGATGGCACCACAGGTCTGCTCATCTCAGCCTTCTCACGTAGCATACACAGCTCTGTCAGCAGTTTTTTGTTTTCCTCACTGAAATGTTTTACCTCCTTTTTCATATTAATTAGTTCCAAATCAGACTTTTCTAAACAACTGAGTAGTTTTTCTTTTTCACTCTTCACTTCTTCAAGTGCTGTTCTGTAGCGGAGGGCTTCTTCTTGGCCTTCCTTTATAGTTTTGTTTAACAATTCCTTTTCCAGAACAAGTTTATCTTTGAACTCTATAAGCGAACAATGCAATGCTGCTATTTCCTCATTCTTTTCTCCAATTTCCTTCTTAGCTTTACTTCTCAATTTCTGCAGTTTCTCCTGGCTCATCTTGTAATCCTCTTCACTTTTTTTAATCAGCGCTTCCTTCTCATTATTCACACGTTCAAGCTCTGTCTTAATGTCTATAGCTTCAGCCTCATATGCTTTCAGCTTCCTCTGCAGATGCTTTATGTCCTCCAGCAAGCTGCCCTTACATTGCTCCTGCTGCCTTGAAGAGTGCAAGTTGACAGTTTCTTCTCTTGCATCACCAAATTCAATGGGTATTTTTCTCAACTCTTTCCTTAACATTTCTGTTTCCTCCTGAAGCTTTGCATAATTATTCTGCAGTTCTATTAACTCGGTGTCTTTATTTGCCACCAAAGCGATGTCTTCTGACTCTTTCAAGGATGCAACCTGAATGCTGCTTGGTTTGTCGGATTCTTCTTCTCCCAGCACTGCCTCAGATGAAGCCAGCTCTTTCCCTAGGGGGTACTCTAACTGATTCAACTCAAGTTCTTTATATTTTGTTTGAAGAGCTTCCCAGAGGGCTTTATGTTCTAGTTTCAGTTGCTCAAGTTGGGTTTTTTGTTCATCAAAATCTGCTGCAAGTTTAATGTGCTCTTCCCTTTCTTTTTGAAATTTCTTCCTATCTTCTTCCATGACCAGAAGCTCCCTCTGTAAGGCTTCTTTTTCTTTGTTTA
Source organism: Psittacus erithacus (assembly GCA_009867235.2). NCBI lineage: Eukaryota > Metazoa > Chordata > Aves > Psittaciformes > Psittacidae > Psittacus > Psittacus erithacus. Next base: position 42,631 of record WYDI02036663.1, on the reverse strand, counting down.
ATTGATTCATTACATTAATGTCAATGCTGGCATTCAGGCACTTCTTTCTGTCCCCAGAACTTAAACCAGGTCCATCTGCACTGGAATCTTTCAATAATTCTTCCTTCTTAGCTTCAGACTTCACCTTCTCAAGAGCTAAGAGCAGCTGAGAACGTTCCTCTTCATACACACTTGCTTTTTCATCAAGCATAGACTGCATATGAGCAAGCATGCAGTCCTTTTCCTCTAAAGATTTTAGGCTCTGCTCACATGTATTTTGTTTTTCAGCAATGACACCACTTAGTTCTGCAATCTTGTCCTGAAGTCCCTTTAAATAAGAAGCTTTAGAAGACAAAACTTCAGTCAAATCACTTATTTTGGCATCTTTTTCTAAAAGTTGTTGCTTCAAAGTTCCAAGATGAGACTCAAATTCTTTATTTTGTACTTCAACTACTTTCAGCTTCTCGGTTAACTCATTAACTTCCTTCAACAGCCCCTCTGCTTTTTTTTGCTCTTTTTCTATTTCTTCCTGCCCACTCTTTTCCAGTTTTACAACTTTTTGCATTAGATCTCTTCTTATTATCAATGCTGCCTGAAGTTTCTTTTTAAGATTCTCTTTTTCCTTGCCCATTTTCTCAAGATTAAATTGCATCTGCTCTTTTTCATGCATTAAATCTTTAAACACAGCTTCTTGACTACTTAACATAACCTGACTATGTTCCAGTTCCTTCTTACAGTCCTCAAGTTCCTGCAATGCTCGGGTTAGCTCTCCTACAGAACTATTATGGACAGCTTCAAGGTCTTGCAGTTTGGTATTTAACATATTTCTTTCTTCAGAAAAATTCAGCATTTCATTAGACAATGATTCCATGATCTGGGTAACAGAACAGTCCTTTTCTTTCAGTTGCTGGCTTAGGCCAGAAACTAAATCCTTCTGCTGATTTACCTGGGAAGTTAAGTTTTCAATAAGTTGATCTTTTTCTCCCATTTCTTCCAGGAGACTTGCTACTTTTTTACCTTCAATGTGCAGTTTTTCCTGACTGGTTCTTACTATTTCTTCTGATTTATTTATCTTGTCTTGAAGAAATTCAACCTCCTTATTTACTTCTGCAAAAGATTCCTTGCTTTCTTGCAGGAGAGACTGCTGCTTACATAATGCTTCCTTCACTGTGATCATTTCTTTCAACAGACACTCAATTTCAGACTCATATTTGCCCTTCATCTTCTCAATATCATTCTGAAGCGACTCCTTCTGCTTCTCAAGTGACTGCATGCTTTTTAATTCCTCTTTCATGGTGTCTATCTCTTTCTGTTTTTCTAATAGCACCAGTTGCAACTGCTCTCTTTCTGTTTCTTTGCTCAAAATAGTGGTTATCAGAGTGGAGAATTTTTCCAACTGAATTTTACTATCAGTTAGCTGCAGTTCAGAATCTGAAGCCTGTGCCACCTTTTCTTTACATAAAAGCTTACTATTAAGTAATGGAGATACGCTTTGAGTTAATTCCTCTTTTATAAGATCCAGCTCTTGCTGCAAAGACTGGATTTTGCTATCCTTTGATTCCATTTCACTTTCTAAAGCGCTTAATTGCTCAGCAAGATTATTATTTTGTAAAGCTGCCCTATCAAGTTCAGTCACCCATTTGCTTTCTGACTCAAGCAGACTTCGTTCTAGAGTTTCTAACTTAAATTCTAGTTTAGAAAGTTCTTCACCCTTCACACTGACCTGCATCTGTAACTTCTCTTTTTCAGTCTTCATCTGCAGTTTGACAGCATCTATCTGCATTCTTGAATAATTCTCACTGGTTTCTAGTTTTTCATTGATTTCTTGGAGCTCTTCCAATTTCTTCTGCAAACCATTCTGAGAGGCAGTAAGTTGTGTGTTTTCGGCCATCAGTTTATTCACATCTTCTTGTAACAGGTTTTTTTCTTTCTCTAAAGCCTCTACCTGACACTGCAGATCAGCTATAAAAAGTGCTTTGTCATGGCAGTCCTGGGATGATTTGGAATTTACATTGTCCAACTCTAACTTCAAATGCGCTATGTTATCTGCCTGTTCAGTGCACTTCACACGCAGAGACTCCACAGACAATTCTTTCTGCTGCAGTTGTTCTCCCCATGTACTTATTTGGTCTAGTGCTTTTTGGTGTTCATTTTTAAGAGAGTCAAGTTCAGCAGTCAAAGAATCAATTTTCTTCTGATTAATACCAAGTTTTTCATTCTTTTCCTGAATTTCCTCAGTCAGGTTTTTCATGGCTGTATCACTTTTCTCTAGTTTTTCTCTGAGAACCTCTATCTCACTAGAAAGAACGTTAACGTTGCTATCTGCCAACTGTATACTGGCATCTTTCTCCTTTAAAGAATTAAGCAGTCCAGCAATAACTTCTTCTTTTCGGCCAAGAGCTGCATTCAACTCAGATCTTAGTTCATTCTGTGCTTCAATTTTCTCCTGAAGAGATAAAAAGGCACTTTCTTTCTCATGGATTAGTTCTTTAGATTTTTGTACTTCTTGTGTGAGTTCATGTACCTGATTTTGGAGCTCAGAAATTGTAACTGTCTTCTCATCATCTTTCTTTGCTTTCTCCTTCAGAGTTTTGAGGAGACTGTCATTTTCCTTAAGAGATGATTCCTTTTCTGATAATGACTGGTCCAGCTCAATTACTAAATTCTTCTGATGTTGTATTTCTCTTTGTAAAGTCACTTTTGCTTCCTCCAGCTCTACCACCTGTTTCTTTAAAACCTCACATTCATTCTCTTTCCCTTGAAGCTCTGCCTTTAAATTCTCACTGAATAATGAAATATTATTGATGGTTAATTCTTTTTCTGAAACAAGCACTTTCAATTGTGCCGCTTCCGAGGCTATAAGCTTTAACTCTTTCTCCTGCAAAACAGAAGATTCCTGTACTTCAGAAAGCTGGGCTTTTAAACTGATGTATTCATCTAACTTTTGTTTTAAACATTCATCCTTCTGTATAATTGAATCATTCAACTGGGATGATTTTTCTGTTGCGTTTCTAAGCTGACACTGCAGGTCAGAAATAACCTCCATATTCTCAGACAGTTGAACCCTAAGTACATCAGATTCTTCAGATTTATCTTTTAATAATTTTAATTCTTGGCCTTGCCTCTTATATTCATTTTCTTTTTCCTGCACTGTTTGTCTAAGCTGGTTGGTTTCAGAACCTAGGGCTTGTACTTGGTTTTGCAGATCAGAAATGATTTGCATGTACTGCCCTTCTCCTGCCTGTTTACTATCTTTCATTTGCTGAATCAAAGCCTCCTTTTCAGAAAGGAGAGCTTCTTTTTCTTCAGAGGCAATTTTTAAGTTTTCTTTTTCAATCAGCAGGCCATCAATTTGGTCCTTCAGTGCTAAAATATTATGACTTTGTTGGGATAAGTGTGAAGTTAAGGCAGCTACTTCATCTGACTTTTTCATGACCATACCGTTAACCATTTCAATGTCTACTTTCAATTTGTCATTTTCTAGAGCTGCTGTTTGTGCTTGTTGCCTTGCTGAAGTAATTTCAGACTGTTGCTGTACCAACTGTGACTGAAGAAATTCACATTCATGTGACTTTGTGCTCAATAAGCTTGCAAAGTCCTCCTTTTCATGCCTAAGCAGATCTACTTCTTTGCTTAAGAGCTGTAGCTGATTCTTTAATGCTGTACTTTCTTCCATGTTTTCAGAAACTTGCTTGTGCAGCTTTTCAAGTTCTGAACCCTGATTTTTCACAGTGAGGTCTCTTTCCTCTATCAACTGTGATAACTTTGTTTTTACACCCTGAAGATTTTTAATTTCATCCCGCAACTCTACAATACACAGCTTACTCTCTTCCATTTCCTTACATAATGACTCATTTTGGAGGGTTTTCTCTTTTAGAGACCTGTTTGCAGTTTCAAAATCCAAAGTTAGGCTTTGAATTTGTTCCTGCAGTAGTAAATTCTTTTCCTTACTGTGGCTGAGCTCTTGGATCAGGCTACTGCATTCAGATACTTTATTATTTAATATTTCTTCTGTTTTTATTTCTTTGTCTCTATTATCCTTCAGCTGAATGAGAAGTGATTGCATTTGCTCCTGCAACTGTTGTGACTGTTCCTTGCTTTCGAACAACTGATCAGTTAGCACATTACATTCCTTTGTTTTCTCCTGCAGCTGTTCTGCAACTGAATTTTCTTTTTGCTGGGCAAGCACTGAAAGTTGTTCAATCTCTTTTGCCAGAGTGTTTTTATCACAGTTTAGTACTGAAAGAGTTTTTTCATACTCAGCAGTGCTAATAGATAACTTATTCTCTATTTCTGCCACAAACTGGGTTTTCTTTAACAATTCACACTCTTTTACATCCAGGAGTTTGGACAAATCCTCCTTTTCACTGCTCAGCTGTTCCTTCTCGTTTTCTACCATATCGATACTTTTTTTCAGGTATTCATTTGCTTTTATTTGCTCTGCCAGTTTTTCCTCTTTCTCTTCAAGATCTGCCTGCAAGTGCTTATTAACTGAAGCTTTCTCCTGTGCCTCCATTTCCAGTTTGTTCATCTGTTTATGTATTTCATTTAATTGGTTATTAAGTTCTTTGCAGCATGTCTCTTTGGCTTTCAGATCTCCAGTTAATTTAAGTTTAGTCTCTTCATTTTGCTGCTCCATAACCCCAAGCTTCTTCTCTAATGAAATAATGAGCTCTTGTTTCTCTTGTAGCTCTTTTTTAATTGTTTCCTGATGTTCAGCATGTTCTACAAGCTTCCTAGACAACTCAGTCAACTCTTCATCTTTTTTAGCATTTTCCAAAACCAGTTTGTTGTATGAATCTTTAATTGATTTTAACTCATTTTCAAGTGTCTGTGTTTTACTCTCTTTCTCTTTAAGCAAATTGTTCCATTTTTCCTTTAGAGTATTGCTTTCCTCAAGCTGAGATTTCAAATGCTCAGTTTCCTTTCTTTGTTTATTCTCAGTTTCTTGTAGCTTTTCAGATGATTTACTAATTTGCTCTTTCAGCAAAGTAATTTGTGACTCACACTCCGCTAGTTTGTTATGGTATGCGACACTGTTGGCCTTGATTTCAGAACGGAGATCCTTAATTGTAAGGCTGTTCTCACTGCTTTGTCTGGTTAATTCCTCATTTTCTTTGGTTTTAGCTTCATTTTCAACTCTGATTCTTTCAAGCTCTAGTCTCATTGTATTGCTCTGCTCATAAAGGGCAGATATCTGCAGGCTTGCATCTCTTACATCAGCTGTTTGTACTTCTTTCAGTAAATGAGTTTCCCTTTCAGCCTTTGATAAAGCCTCTTCCATGCCTCGGATTTCTTCCTCTTTGCATTGCACCTGATGCTTCAGGATGATAACCTGTTCAGAATACTCTGTCATATTCAAAGACAGCATTGACATCTCCCTGTCTTTTTCTGCCAGTGCTTCTTTAAGATTATCAATTTCTCTTTCACATTTCTGGAGATCTTGAATAAGTTGAGATCTTTCCTCTAAGTGGCTTGTGTTCAATTTGTCAAGCTCTTCATTGGTCTGGTCCAGATCCAGCTGCATCGACTCTACCATGCCATCTTGTTTCAAAGTCTAAACATCAAGAGAATAATGTTACAAGAATATTTCAAACTTATGTTAGAAGGAGAATGGAAGTTACACTCCACATGTGGAATGAGCATTTAAAGTAATCAATCTGTACCTTACTGTATACTCACAAGATAACCATGTTATTCTTTAGGCTGTTTAAGCATACAGAAAGCTTAGTATATGAAATTTTAAGCAGTTAACAGTTATTTTACTGACATTTAAACAGGCTGTGTCAGAAGAACATAACATTTGTTCTCTTCATTTTAATGAGTTACCTTTTCCTTCAGTGTGGCAACTTTTTCTGTTAGATCACTGATGATCGTTTTCTGCTCAGTGTTCTCCACTTCATACACACTGCATTTCTTTAAGGCTTCATTCAGCTTAGTATTAAAAATAAAAAGTAATGTGATAGAAATATATAGAACTATATTAAAATTGTGATGTGTTATAATATTCAGTTTAAACAATAGTGAGGTTTATATATTGAAATTAATAATGAGAATGACTTATCACCCCAATAAAACACACTTTCATGCAAAGCTCTGTGTTTGGTCTAAGAAATCCTTACACCCAACTTAAAGCAAAGCAGTTACATGGACAAAACTGTAAAGAAACAGAGCAAAAATCTTAGATAGGGAAAACTGCAATATTGCTGTGGAGACACAAGTAGAAAGTTATGCCTAATGCTTGCCAGTTCTAATACTACTGTTTAAACTTACTTTTTGCTCAATATGCACAAACTTTTCACCAAGCTCTTTGTTCAAAAGATCCTTTTCTTGAAGCGATTTCCTCAAAGTTTCAATTTGTTCCAGTTTTTCTGTTGTGCTCAACAATTTTAGTTCTTTTTCTCCAAGGGAATTTTCAAGGAAGCTATTTCTGTCACTTAAGCTAAAAAGAAAATACATACTTAGACATTTTGAAAACAAAGCTGGCTTCAAGCTTTCTAGAATTATTAGCCCCAAACTATTTTCCTAAAAGAAAAGTCATTTTTTACATTTCCCATTTAAACTTCCAAGTACAAATATTACTGCAAACAGAAGTAGGATTCATGTAACTCTTTCACAGGTTTTTTAAAAGAGTATACTTCTCATTCCAAGTTTAAGCTTAAAGCAAAGAAAGCTAATCCTTCACAGAGATGTAAAGACCCTTTATTTAACCTTTTAAGCTGCTCATTCAAGCCAGAGATCAGAATCTGATGCTTTTCCATATCTTGTTTTTGTTGGTTGCGTAATTGGGTGAGTTGAGTTTGCAAACGTTCATTTTCATTCTGCAACAAAAAAATAATGAAGAGCATTATCACATACCAACACTCAGAACAGCACGAAATAACTGCAGTCATGTAAATCTGACTCTTGAGGAGATTTACATCCTGCACAGGAGTAAGAGACCATTATTCCAGCACGTTAGCAGACATCAGTGCAAAATACAACACTCCTATCACAAGTTGAGATGTGGTATTAGTCAAATAGATGCAGCCCACCTTGCAGAAACACCTCCTGTAATATGAACTTCAGGATAATTGCTATATACCCAAAACAACACGCACACTCAAGACTGTGTTAAGGCAGCTTACTTATCTTACTGCTTTGAATAAAATACTTTCCTCATTGATTTGAAGATAGTATCAAACTTGCAATATTTTTTGGCCTATTTTTTCAGGTTGAAGAAATGTAAAATATGGGGAATTATGGAGAAAAGAAAGAGGAAGCAAGCTTCATTCACACAGCTTTTGTTTTTAAACACAATACAAATCTCCTACTCTAACCAGATTCACTGCACCAATTCAAAAAGAAAGCCACAAACCAAAAAACCTTACAACAGCAACCAAACAACCCAAACCCAAAAGCAAAACACATATCCAGAATCAACAGCAAATAGGACAAACAGGGCAAACTTGTCACCGCTAATGAAAATAAGCTAGCCTTTTGGAGGAGGCAGAACACACCTGTACCGCCCTCAATAGCTGCCCTTCTTCATCTACACCAAAGGTTACCTGTATTGAAAGGCTTTGTTACAAAAGTCTCAAGGCATAATTAACATAAGGTTGTCTTTCATCTTAATATCATTAATGTGCAATTTAACAGATGAAGATCTACGATAATCTGTAAACTTTATTTGCACTAAATGACACAACTGATCTCTTACAGCAGGCCTGAAAGGGTTTTACTCAAACATAGTAACTTGTCAGTCAGGCAATATTAAAAATAACTTTTCAGATAAATATTTACTCTACCATTCCTTTTGGTGCGCACTTTGAATAATTTTACAATATAAATATATATCAAATTGATATCTGGGGTTTCGATTGTACACCAAAATATTGAAATATTAATTTTCTATATTTAAACAGTTTATTTTCTATAAATGTGTGTGTATATATAAATAATAATGCACACAAACATTTACAAGAAAGGAATTTGACGGATGTAAGAAAAGGAAGACTTATGCCAGTAGTAACAAAATCCAGTTCTGGACCTTCTGACAAAGGCCCTGCGTAGAATAATGAAAATCATGCTACCTTTTACTCTGTTTTCTCAAACAAATAATAATGCTTACTTCCAAATAAGTCTCTCCATGTGCTGAACAGAAGTGAAAGGCTTCAACTTCAGAGCATAATACAACACATGTACACTCTCTGGCAACGTAATTATCAAGTATAAAGTAGGCTTTAGACATTTCTGCTAGGTGCAAATCGATGGTTTTGTCTTACTGCAGGTTAAGATTGTAAGAACATACAGAGAATAAAATGATTCACTTGTATCATCAGGTTTTACACACTATAATAGCTCACCTGAAGAGCCTCCATTCTCCCTTGAAGCTGCAATCTATCTTCCAAATCTTGACAACGCTCTTCTAGAAAAAGAATTTGTTCCTGCAGTTGATTTCTTTCCAATTCCAACTCTTCAACCACACTCCGTAAACCTACTTAAGTCAAAGAAGTTATTTCAGGAAAGGTCTACTAAAACTCCTGAAGTCTAGAAATGGTTTCAGCTTCTTATTCACAATTCTCACTGGTTTGGGCACAATCAGGTCTCAACCATTTCCAGTGGAAATGCCCGAGGTCTTCTGTTTCCAAAAATTAGATGTCAAAGTTACCCTTAGCTGATGAAAGACTAAAATAAAGTTGCATAGCTTAAAAACTCAAAACTTGGCAGAAATATTCTAAACAATATTGCGGCTCAATCAATTGTGTGGCTCCTGTTCCTTTAATCTCAAGCTAATTGTGTAATTACAGGATCAAATCTTAAGCAATTACTGTTAATCAAACTGGTCTGTATCAGGTGAGTCTATTCCACTTTAATAAGATATATTTGCAGCTTTTATCACTGATACAGAAACATTAGCATTAAAAAAAATAAGAATTTGACTTTTAAATTAAAGCATACAGCAATGGAACACAATTCTGCTTTGCAACACAACTGTGATGTAAACTGGAAACACATTCACAGGACAAGACTCATAACTTAAAAAATATATGATCTTGCCACAGAGGGTATTTCATAGGCACCAAGGCTCAACCAATTCCAGTGTTTGGTTGTGTATTCTAATGCTGAACCAAAACTAGGCAGTTCATCCAGCACGCACATGCTTTAAAATGAAAAAGAAAAGGAAAGCCAAAAAAATTCAACAAAGATTAGAATACACCACAAATGGGCTGTTAGTTGAATTTGAAAACAAAAATAGACACAAAATACAGATGCTGTGCATGCTTTAATAAACTGTCTAGTCTCTCTCACACCTGCATTAGGTGAAGTGTACTCTGGCCACCAACCTCCCATGTTTTCTCCTTCAGCTGAATCAGTGCTATCCAAGGTGGCGTTCAGTTCTTGAAAGCATTGTTTTCTATCAAAGTTGTATTCTTCCTATGCATGAAACATGAGAATGAAGTTTGAATTAAAGAAGAAAGGAAGCATGGGTAAAATACATATTACAGAATCACAGAATGATTTGGGTTGGAAAGGACATTAAGGTCATTCAGTTCCAAATCCCCTGCCATGGGCAGGGACACCTCACACTAGACCATGTCACCCAAGGCTCTGTCCAACCTGGCTTTGAACACTGGCAGGGATGGAGCATTTACCACTTCTTTGGGCAACCTGTGCCATTGCCTCATCACCCTCACAGTAAAGCACATCTTCCTTACATATATAACCTGAACTTCCCCTGTTTCAATTTAAACCTATCACTAAAGTCCCTGATGAAGAGTCCTTCTCTGGCATCCAGCATATTTAATAACAGAATAATAACGTATTCTGTTATTAAAAGCATAGTTTCAATTAAAAGTCCTAAAACTCAGCATGTGAATCAGGTGCTTAAAAGTATATGGGATTGCTGTGGACACTGGAGTAACCTGCCCAGCTTCCAGCTTTTATTTCCAGAAAAGCCATCTCCCACAGGTTTTTGGAGTATCTGCCAGACCTTTGAAGACACCCTCAGGCATCTGAAAGGCCAATGAATAACTATGTCTGCATACTTCAATTAGTCCCCTGATTTCTAATTAATAGGTTGTCTGAATCTCAGAATAAAGTACTGGAGTTAACTAAACATTAAATTATACTTCCAGTGGTATGTTAATGTGACAATGACATCAATTTTTTCTTACAAGAACTACCATCTTTTTGTGCAAGTTACAGCACCAAGTACCCAGAATTACACCTGAATGAAGTGACACTACTCAACAGTTATTCAGTAAAGCTCCATCAACAGAGGGATTCATAAAGATTGTATCTAAACCAAAGATAGCCTTAAATATAAATCATGCACATAGCTTCAAGCATTGGAGTGAATTTCTCCAAAGGGAAGCTTATTAGTTTTCAGTGTAAAATTAAGTAGACTCACAGAATGGAGATGTGTGATGCACTGGAATGTCTTATCTTCCCGCTATGTCTGGCTACAATCATTAAATTACCAATGTTTTCAGTTCCATAAGTAACCTAAGTTCTTAACTCCTTATTGTTTTAAGTGTAAAACACCATACAAATACTAGTACTTTCCATATTTTTATTAACATAAAGGTAAAAATAAACTCTCTTTAACCCACCTGAAGCTTCCTGCTGGTTTGATTGCTTTTTCTTCTTGCCTGCTGCAGCCTGCCCATTCCTTGAACTGTGGTCAGTTCCTCCTCCAGCTCCTGTTCCCCTGAGACTATGGCTGGATCAGAGCAGCCAGGAAAGAACCAGTCATCCTCAATCAGTTTTGTGCCACAGGAATGCAATTACATTTATATCAGACACTACTACATGAAAAGAGAGGCCAGGGACAGGCTGAAGTCCCTATGAATGAGTGACAGGAACAAGATTAAAGAAGCAATTCACTGCATTTACCTTGTGATTTCTCTCTAACAATACTACATAGAATATAAAACTAAAGTTTTCATATCTTACTAAGAAGCAGCAAACTGAAGTCTAACCTTACTTCTTCATCAGCTCTAAATGAAGATTTTACATAGAAGACTAAAAAGGGCGAGGTTATACTAGAAAAAAATGCCAACCAATTCAAATGCCATATGACATCTCATTTCGATTTACCAGGTTAAAATATACCTCACTTGTACGAGAAAGGCATCAGCTGAAACAGCTGTGTTGCTCATAATCTGAACAATGAGTTTTATTGAAATGACGTGCTCCTTTCAACTTTTAGTATGAGCCACAAAGCCAGGCCATCTGAGGAAGTCACAAGCATGTGTTACACTGCAAACTGGCATCAAACCATCTTATCACAGATTAGTAATACCATTCTTTTTAAGATAAATACATAATCACTTGTAAATAAACACACTGCATAAATTGAGAATATGAAAGCTTAGGTATGCATCCTGTCCACTGTTAGAAACAATTTTCCATTTCAAGTACATTCCCATCTGTTTTGTGATACGACAAAACATGTTTGGGGTAATAGATTTGGAAACAGATGTTTCATGCAAAGCAGACAAAACAGAACAGCCAGCAAACAGAAGTGAAAGCAAAGGTGGCTCCATACTTTAATTAAAAGTTAGATTAATTAGACAGTTACACATTTAGCTTTCAATTTAACCACATCAATCCACAGTTGTCCTCACAGCATGCAAGATTCAGAGAACTTATGCTGAAGCATCTGTGAGGCTAATACCTCAAATTAGGTGGTAAAGCCCCACTGGGAACACTCAACTTCTAGCTGAGTTGTCCAAAGAGTACTTGGACATATACCATAATGTCATTAACATGCAGTTCACCAGCACTTCCTAGATTAAAGTTCTTCCTGCAATATTTCTAAATTCCATACTTAGAATGTTGTCAGAAGAGATTAGAAGAAAAAAATTAAGCAGAGAAAGAAAATTAATGACCCTTTTAAAGCAGGCCTGTTAAACTGGGGTTTAATTCTGGTTTTAGCTACACTTTGGCTTCCGGCACTGTCACTTTAGCAGCAGTCATGTTACACACCTTTGTTTATTTTCCAGTACAGATTTTACAACTTTAATTCTTACACATACTTCTTCAAAGGTGTGAAAATAAGTGTCAAATGTCGATCACAAGCCTTACTCCTCTGTTTACAAGAGTCGTCACTGAAATCAGTGACGCGAATCAAGAAGCAAGGAAAGAACTTCATCCCTTCTTTGGAGGGGAAAAGAAATAAAAATAAATTCAGTTTCTTGGACACTGAATTTGATGTGGTCTGGGTTTAAGTATAATCAAAATGTATAATACACTGACCTTTAGGAACACAAAAATATTTAGGCTTTTAAGTATTTGATAAGGAAAAAAAAGAATTAAATTACCATTATCATGTGAAAAATCAAAGTACAGAAGCCAGAGCTTTACAATTACTTAGAACACCTAAGCAAGCGTTAAAACATTTTATGTTAAATTTAGCATTAATTTATCAACAATTAGTAAGCAAATACATTTTCTAATGTTTTGTAACAGCTTAGGGAGCTTTTCAATTGCAATTGTATCTAACGCAAGATATGAAAAGCTTCCCAGAACACCTTTCTACACACGTTTAAATTAACTAATAATGTGTCTCTATTTCCTATTCACACTAAGTATCACAATCTTTTGTGGTATGCAGAGGAAACAAGCCCTGGTCTATAAGTGTAACTGATACTGTCATCCTCTATGCTTTTGCAGCTCCCCACACATTCAACCCAGAAGAGACAATGACCACATATGGCAAATTGTCATAGACTATGATGGAATGAATAGTGGGTTTATATATTGCTTAAAGGTTAGACTTGCTGATCTGATCTTAAAGGTCTTTTCCAACCTTGTTGAATCTGATTTTAAAATACTGGTGGCTAATATGAATGCATGCAAAGTTCTGCAATTTATGGAATGGAATATAACTGTGGTTTTGGGTTTTTTTTTAACTACTACTGAATTTCAAGTCCTACTCAGAGTACCTAAATGAATTTGCTTCTTACTTAGTCACAATCGCTTGCAGCAAGTCAAGAAATTTTTCTCTAGATAAGGTTACAACATAAATATGGAGTCAGCTGTTACTACAAAGGAAAACGAAGATGATTTGGTTAATATAAATGAAGAAACAGGTATTGAAGGCAGGAAAGAAATCAAGTTAAACCCAGCATTTGTTACATGTATTGCTAAAACCCACATATCATCAATGGCAAATCTCATAAGGTACTGGTGGCAATTTCCTCCAAAGAAGCCAAACCAGGAGAAATCAGCAACAGTACATTACAAGTTGCCATTGCTGCAGGAACCTGCATGCACAAAACTGATGGGAAACTGTTCTCACTGGCTGACCAAATCGCAGTGTAGGGTAGGAGTGGAGGGGGAAGGGACGCTGAGCGCTCATCAGGTGTAACGGCAGGAAAAAAGAAACAGAAAGGTCATGCTTATCCCAGGGGAAAAAAACCACAAAATCAAACATGGACTGACACAGATGAAGCTCTACAACTGGTATCAAAACTGCATGTGGGGCTACAATTACTCCAGGTGAGGTAACGGGTTGTTTTAATGAACGGAGTATTATTCTATTTCCATTTCAAAGCATTACATGTGTAAAACCCTCAAAAGGAAGAGATGTGATCCTTAAAGCATTTCTGTGCTTCCATGCTGAACTTCCAAATTGCTCATGTAAATGAACAATGATCCAATCACAAATTAACTAACTGTATTAATTACGATGGTAGGTTGTGTGCATTCAAATTTTCCATTAATTCCCACACAGTTAACTAAGAGTACAAAAATTACACTATAGTACTAGTTGGCATGGAAAAAGCAGTAAAAACCATCTGAAATTTAACCAGACTTTTGTAAGTTTTAATAGAAACTGCTTCACTTTCTCATCATTGTTTTATTAATAATTAAGAAACCTAGAAAACCTGAGATTACTTATTTTCTGTAGGCAATTTAATACCTTTAGTTCCAAACAACTATTAGTTAATGTGATTCAGGTGACCTATACAAGTGACACTTACTAACACATTACTAAATACTCTAAGAAAGGTTTCTCATTAATTATGCTTAAAGGAAAACTCCATCTCAGGTACATTTCACTAAAGCACCACCTTCACTCATCAAATTCAAGCCAAGCCTATATGGTTCCCCACACCTTCACGGGCTGTTCTAAGCAGGCAGCTTTAATATTTCAGTGGTGAACTTTTTAACACTGACCATTTGTATGCAGACAATAAGCTTTCACAGTAAGTTCAAGCAGTCTTACAAAGCAGCAACTCAGATGACAAACAGAATGAGTGCACCTACTCATAAAAATGATACAAAAAAGATGAATGTATGAAAAACAAAGATCCAAGGAAATAGGAAAAAGGAGAAATTGCAAATTTAAGCAATTTCAGTCACTATACAAGTCTTACAACTACAGAAATGAGTTTTGGTGGTGTGCTATCAATTCAGCCTGAACTACAGCACATGCACAAAAAGATTGTAACTGTATTGTATATAAAACAATTCACCTTCTCTCTCCTCCTCAATCTGAGCCATTCTCAAGGCCATAGCAGATTTCTCTTCCCTGACTTGATCGCGCGACTCCTCCGACTCCTGCACATTTTCTTGCCATTCCAAGAGCTGACTCTGCAGTTCATCCACACTACCTGATTCACTGGCCTAAACAAGAGAAATTGAGCATGAAAATATATTTACCAAATCCCATTGCAAACGTAAATAACATTTAAGTTGGCAAAGCATTCACAAAGAAAACAACCCATTACAACCCACCACTTTGCATAAAGATCTATGACAGTGATGACAATTGCTAACTGCAGGTTATGTAAAAATCAAGCCTCATCAATCTGTAAAATATCAAACATATTTACACAAAAATGGCTTCTTTAATCAAATTATTTTTATGGCACGTTATCATCTTAGCCATATTTCAAAGTAAAGCAATATCCAGTTGTCTTTATGAGAGATAACAAATCTCTATTAGCTTTTATCCCCTGTGAACAGAATAGAGATGTTCCTGCCTTTCCATCAAAATAAAAACTATGCTGAAATTTTGCCAAACAAACCCCCAAATTTTCCACAAAATTTGGAAAAACCAATTCTTTTTAAAGCAAAATATAATTAACTGTTTCAAACTGGCCCTCTGCTAGGGCTGTACAAATCTGCCATAATTAATGTGTACTGTCAATCCATCTAAAAAGCTTAAGCAGTATTTTCTGAGTCTTCTCACTTTCTTCTCCAGACATTCATCAGACATTCATTCTCCAGACATTCATCAACAGGTTACAGCTATAATTTCCTCCTGAAAGCTATTCATATTGTATACAAAACAATGCTTTGATGATTTGTGTTACATGTAACTAAACTACTTAGAAAACATGCAATTTAAGGTACATGGCAAAGTAAGTAGAAATCATTCATTTTAAGGAGTTCAGAACCTATCACCTTGTTGTCCAACTGAACAGCCACTGACATAGACAATTCCATACATCCCTAAATTAACTTTCAGCTCCAAAATCCAGCTCACACACTTCTCAATGTCCAATTAGCACTGTTTGAGTGAATCAGTAACTCATAGAAATCAATTTTAAAGTTAACCTGTGAAGCTGCCCTCTTTGTAACTTGGTCAAGATCAGCTTGCAGCTTCCTTTGCTGCTCTTCATAGACTTCCAGCTTTGTCAGCAATTCTTCTACAAAAAACATCAGAAATGTGGTTCATAAGCACACAAAAATAATAAGATAAAAAAACTAAAGGAAAGATTCAAAATGAAATTTAGATGATAATTTGTTTGAATTAGATGACCTCTTGGACTGCATTATGCATCTAGCCATGATACTGTCTTCTTGGTTATTAAATATTGATGAGTGCTTTAAATCTAAGCTGCTAGCAATTTAGACCGGTGACCTGAAAATTCAGCTACTTTCCATTTATGGAAAGGACATCAGAGAAAACGCAAGGTGAAACAGAAAAAAACCTCTCTGAGCTCTACTTTAAACTATCTGAGGTTTTAAGAAAAAATTCTCTCTTAAATCCTTACAAAAGAAAAGATAATTCTTAATTCACTTGCAACTCACTGCTCTCAGAAGTTTATTGTATATACTCTGATAAATTTTCCAACTGTGTTTGGCCTCATTTTAACTCCTAAGAAGATGCTTCTGCCGCTTCCTGGAAAAGTATACATCTATTCTGCCTAAGCCTAAATGTAACAAGAATTATGCACAGGCAGATTTAGAGAAGGAAAAGCTGAGCTGCAACTCTGACCTAAAACACTCTATGCTTTTGTTCAAAGTTGCATAAAGTTACTTCAGAATCTGTTTCAAAAAAAGATACACTTTGAAAATGAAAATGAGAAAGGTCATTTATCTTTGTCTCTTCACTTTTAATCATCTGCAAAAGAAAGATTCTTTCTTTTTTACCATTTTGAGTTCTGATTTCATGTAACGACTGCAGTTTTGTCTGGAGTTCCTCATTTGCCATTTCTAATTCTGAGATACGATTGTTTAAGGCAGACACATCATTATTCTTTGATGAAAACTAAAATAAAAAAGAGTTATGAGTTTTCAAATGTATCAAACACCAAAATCACAGCAAAGTCAATTAGAATAGCTGCGTTTCTTATATTTGAAATAAACCAGCTAATCTAATAGCTCTACTTCTGAATGCTGAACACCAGTTTATACTATTTTTTGTTGAAACTTCACCCTGTATCAACATTTTATGTCGATGCAATTTTCATACACTAATTCACTTATGAAGATACTTCAACTAAATTATTGTAATACTCTATTTGCCCCATATTTTACTTTTTTCAGTCAAATCTCCAAGCACAGTAGTTTAAAACAGCCATGAAGTATTAACCATAATGTTACACATACATTTTTTAGTTCATCCTCCAGTTGTTTGATTTTTGATTTAGACCAAGCCTTCATTTTCAGAAACTTTGCTTCAGATTTGCTGGCCTCTTCTGTTTTCAATTTCACTTGTGCTAAGAAACACAATGGAAAAGAATTATTTAAACCATAGAAAGGTTATTAATACAAAGACCTAAGTTTAATTTCTTAAACAATTGGAAGTTGTACACTTACATGAGACAATTACATTTAGAGAAAAACATAACAATAAAAAAATGCAGTGAGAAATGTATATAGTTCATGTGATTATCTCAGCGTTCCTATAACCCTCAAGATTATAAAATTTGACCAGCGATACCTCTTAACTAGTGTGGCATATCTCTTCCACTAAATTTAATGTAGCTCCACCTGCAAGAGGCATAAAATTGGCAAACAGTATGTAACAGTTAGGGGCAAAGGAACCCTTCATGTGCAGTAACTGTTTAAATAGGATACCTTCTAAATCTTTCATCTTCTCTTCGGTTATAGACTCCAGATTGCCAACTTCTTTTGGCTTCGTTTGTCCACTACCACTTAACTCCTCCACTTGCTTCTTAAGCTGAAACAGGGCCTGATCCTTCTCTTGCAGCTCAGTTTCATGTTTCTCTTGAATTTCATGCAGTTCAGCATTATATTTCTCCTTAACTTTTGTCATTTCAAGCTCATGTTTCTCCATCATGTCTTTTAACTGAGCTCTCATTACATGTTTCTCAGCATCCAGTTTAGACTGGAGGTTTTCTTTTTCAGACAGAAGATGTTTCAGGTTTTCATTAATCTCCTGGGAAAAAAAAAGAAGAAAAACAAAAAACACTTTTATATTTTAATGCAAATATATTTAGTACCACTGTCAAATATTGTATCTGTATTGCTACAATACAGATAAAATCATATATACATAGACTATAATAAGAAATCAGGGCTACTGCTGGTAACCTGGCTCTACTACAAAAGTTCTACTGCTCAGCTCCGACTTCCCAAGACTGAAGTAGGGACTTCAGCAAAATGGCACCACTGAGAGCAATCTACATAGAACCACTCCCACAGATGAAAATGGAATAAAAAAGAAGTTTTGTTTCTATGGAATATTTCAAAAAATCCCCAAACAAACCCCAAAGCAGACCTGTAACAGTGAACTCAAAGATTAAGAACGCTCACTACAGGGGGACCCAGGTATTGCCACCTCCATCCATTAAAGTTGGCAAACTGATCTAGTTCTGCTTCACAGTATCTTGTTGCTAGCTAGTTTTTTGTTAGTAGTTATTCTACTTTTAATGCCTTTAGCTCAGTTATTTTAACACATGAAGAGGTAGAAAAGATCACTGTAGCAGAGCAGTCCACTCACATTACTCCTGCTGTTCAAAAAACTACTTTCATGATACATACACCTGGGATTACAAACTGTCCAAGTAGAGAAGCTGTGCAGAACAGCAGAGCGAACATTTCCAAAATATGGTTAAGACTGCTTAGGAAGTTGAAAATTTGGTGGAAATAGCTAAAATGTTAGACCTGGCACCCAAGACAGGCTATAATGTGCCTGTTCCAGCAGAGTCTCTAATACCTATCTCGGTGACCGCAAAGTCCTTTTTCTATACTGTTGAACTGGAGCAGCTGCACTCAAAGGCTATAATCAGGGGTCATGCTAGATGCTAAAACACAAAGAATTTTGATTAGTTGTTGCTTTTGCAATCAGCAGAAATACAGCAAAAGGAAAGACACACACGTAGCAAAACATTCTTTGGGAGGGGGAAAATTAAACCCCACTTTTGGGGCTGCTGCAGTCTCTAGAGAAGCTAGAAGAAGCTGAAACCTTTTGAAAGTACAAGTCTTCCCTACATGGCAAGTTCCCAAAATTAATCAAGACAAACTTGGGTGAGAGTTTACAGTTTCATATTTCATGGGCTTTACTTCTCCTTTACACTGATTTTCTAACTGGAATTCATATCTGCTTGCACAACTATGGTTGTTATTAGCACATGCCAAGGCCTCTAAAAAGCTGCCCAAATATTTTATGCAAAACTATCTTTTGTGCGTAACCAAACAGCTTTCTGAACTTGTAACTGACCTGATCAGTTTAGTTTTGCACTTATGCTATTGAGACCCCCCTTGGAGTACTGTGTATAGTTCTGGTGTCCTCAGCATAGGAATGGCATGGAACTGCTGAAGCAAGTTCAGAGGAGGCCATGAGGATGATAAGTGAGGTGGAGCACCTCCCATACAGAGATAGGCTGACAAAGCTGGAGCTGTTCAGCCTGGAGAAGAGAAGGCTCTGGGGGGACCTCACAGCAGCTTCCAGTATCTGAAAGGGGCTACAAGGATGCCAGAGAAGGACTCTTCATCAGGGACATGGAGGAATGGGTTTAAACTTATGTTAGATATAAAGAAGAAATTCTCAATTACAAGAGTGATGAGGCACTGGCTCAGGCTGCCAAAGGAAGCTGTGAATGCCCCATCCCTGGCAGTGTTCAAGGCCAGGTCAGACAGGGCTTGAAGCAACCTGGTCTAGTGGAAGGTGTCCCTGCCTGTGGCAGGGGGGGTGGAATTAGATTATCTTATGGTCCTTCCCACCCAAACCATTCTGTGATTTTATGATTCTATTTCTTACTTTCAATTGCTGGTCCTTGGCATCCAGTTCTTTCTGCAAGACATCTATCACCTGCGTCCTTCCCAGCATGACTTCTTCCTTTTCATGGAGCTTTTGCTTCAAGGCCTTTAGTAGCTAGTGAAACAAAATAAAATCAAACAATCAACGAAGGAGTTAAAACTTTCAAAGGAAAAAGACTTACCTTTATTTTCCCAAGCAGAGATCCGAACTGTGCTGCAGAGGTTAGTAATTACATGATTCCAAATTGCCACGTATAACTAAATCAAAGCAAGCTATTGAGTTTCCAAAGCAACATACCTGTTCTAGGTCAGCACTTGCGTCAGATTTAGCAGCCAATTTAAAGAGCTCCTGCTCATGCTTTTCTCTCTGTGCCTGCAGTTCCTTTTCCTTTTCCTGGATAATATTTTGACACACACGCACCTGAAAACACAGAGAAAGTGAACATGGAAACAGTCCACAAAGGGATAGTAAAAGTACACTGAATTGTCTATCAAAAGGTACAGCACAATAATGTATTCTATTTTAAGTCTGAATTTTGCTTCTAGTTAACTGCAAATATACTATCTGTCAGTGATTACTGATGTCAGCGGCGCATGCAGATAAACCTCCAGGTTACAGAAAACTTGTCTTAATTCCACAATAATATACTTTAAATGAGAAGCATGGTACTGTTCATTTTTGTTTAATATCACAGATCTCCATCTTTCTTTTTTGGATGCCACTGTCCTCAGACTTCTAATTTCCAAAAGATTACAATGATCATGTTTATTTCTAGCAAGTTTCTATTGATTAAGGCCAAATAGCAGGTTTGAAACCTTGCTGTCTCCTATTCAAAACCTATATTCCACTTCCAACATGTCTTTGTCTATCTTAAAACTTTTATGAAAACTGGATATAACTTCTGGAATCTCACTAATGACATTTTGAGTAAGTACACGTAAAGTCCTAGCCAGATTTATATTAGAATGAAGAAACTGCGCTCATGAAATGGCTTTTACGGTCTCAACTTTTTGTCTTTTTCTCTCTTTCCTGTATTAAAACTTATTTCCTGTGTGCTGCTGAACAGGTGTGGTCATGTTCAGCATCAGAAGTAAGTTTTTTGTTATAGATAAAATAAACTCAGACATCAAATGACATGGAGCATACTAAGGTAAGTAGTTTCATATGTGGTAGAACCCAAATACTAGGGGATCACATATATAGTGTGAGGTGTCCCTATCCATGGCAGGGCGCTTGGAACTATATGATCTTAAGGTCCTTTCCAACCCTAACTATTCTGTAGTTCTATTCTGTATCACATTAAAATCCAAGATTCAGCTTCCAAGAGAGCTGGAAGAGCTGGTAACACAAAGGTATGGATAACATGCTCCGTAGTTCCACCTTTTAAGTATTATTTAATAAATAGTTGTTTGTCTTGCCCTGTCAGTCAGCTGCTAACTTCCAGAGAAGTTTCCCATTAAGTATACTAGACTTCTTCAGCTCTTTCTCAGTCATGAGGAAAACACTTTTTTTCCCATGCTCTCATACCAAGAAGTGCGCCAGACAGCTCCCAACACCAAGTGAAAGCCATCTGTCAAACAGCCATTTGTGCCAAGAACGGCTGCAATAATCCAAAACCACTACCAGCCACTGCATGTGTGCATTTTTGCACCTTGAGATATGAGAAAGAGATGTTTGGAGGTTGTTCAACTGGAATTCTGCACAATCCATTTCACTCTGGTACACACTAGGCTCCTCCATGTCCAAACACCACCCACATCCTTAATTTCCTTTCTTGCACGAAACTTTCAAGTTCAATTATCATCAGCACAAACTATCTGCTGCTCATTATTCTCATTTCATCTGAATACCATATAGATCTTTACTCAAAAATCATCCAAAATTAAAAATGGCATTTCTTAACTACTGAGCTAGAAACATTACAGCCAAGATACTACTTCTCCCCCCCAAGAATGTAAATATTTTTACAGTGCATTTACTTACATTTTCCATATACGTGGCTTCTTTTCCCTGGAAACGCTCTCTTTCTTTGCTGTGCATATTTTTAAGACTCTCAATCTGTTCCTGGAACAGGCTGCATTTTTCTTCACTTTCTCCAACCTTCTTGGTAAGGTTCTGAACTAGGATCTGCATGCTTTGTAGTGATGACTCTTTAACAGCCAGCTGATTCTTCAGAATGCAAACCAAAAGACCATTAGAATAATGGTCCCAGAAAAAAAGATATAGAAGCTCTTCCCTCAGTTAAAGCAACACTGAACTCAAAATCAAGTTTGGTTTTACTTTGAAAGAACTCTGTCAGCAGATTCTACAGTTGATACTAATAGGTATAAATGGTACTGACAGAAGTAGCAAATAAATATTAGGTATACTGACATAAACAAAAATAATCAGTAAGAATTTTTATTCACACAAATAACTGTACAAGACTTGTGCTTCAGAGAAGAATCCACTGTATAACACATCAGAACTCACTGATTCCTTGAAATATCTATGGAGATCTAATATTTGAGCTGCTAATATACCTTCAGTTCTTCACTGGGAAAGAGAATTTCATTGGTAACATCACTTGATGCACATGCTGTCTGTAAATCAATGATATAAGCATCTCTTTCAGCTAACTTCTTTTCCTTCTCTGCCAGCATGGCATCCATTTCAGCCCCACGACAGCGCTGCGCCTCCAGCTCAACACTCTGAAAATGAAAACAAGAAGAGTTTGCACTATTTCCTTATCGCCTCTATTAGGGTACTGAAAAAATTATAATCAAATTTAGAACCCGGTTCAATTTTAAGTGGAATATTTAATTATTGGACCATTTCCCGGAAATTCTGCAACATTTGTGTTCCTGCCACTTTCCACAGCAAACAGCCATGTCCACAAAACATATTGCTGCAGAGAACAGCTACAAACCTTCACGAGATCATCCCTTGTCTATATTTCTTCCTGTTATAACTTACTATTGCAACAAGAATTGAAGCAAAACAGCATAAATTAACCCACAATGTTTGTATTTGGTGTTTCCCATTCTATTCATTTTCATATGATTATAAATGCATGCTTGAGGATTCACTGCTCACTGACGACACACTGATAGAATTCTCACTGCCTTTGCTCAGGCAGGTTGCAGTGTATAAACATCTCTGCTCAACAGAAAACTCAAGAGTATCTGTTTAGTAACTTAAAACAGAATAAAATACATAAACAAATATATTGAAACATAATCCTACAGCACAGATGTGAAAAGCCACACACTTGGCATCACCTAAAACACGACCTTTTTTTGTAGCTCTTCATTTTTCTGTGTGATCTGGGATTCTAGTTCTTCAATTCTCCTTCTCAGTACTAATATCTTCCCTCGATTTGCTGCTGCATTTTCTGGGTCACCATCTTTTGATGCCTGCAAAAACAGCGAGGTTTGTATTCCATAAATACGAACACCTGACTTCCGTACCTTTACCTATTCAGAAAATACTGGTGAGAAAAAGTGTACTGTACTCATGGTTTGTGCTTCAATTCTCTTACATATTACATATTCTATGTAGAAGCAATGTATCAGGCATGAAATTTGTATCAAACTTGTAAAAATCTTTTTATTTCAATTATTAATGATAGTTACTGCTGCAAAGTGGGCTGGGACATGCAATAATGGCTTTTATTTCCTCTAGCAATTATAATCCATATAACCTGCCAAGTGGAGTCCATATAAATCAGAGGGAAAAAAGGATTATTTGGGGGAGCAAAGTGTAAATTAAGCTGTTCCTAGACACAGCGCTTCTAATCAGAGTTTCAGTAGGTATAACTACTGGGTTACAGAAAATATTTGCTATTACAAAAGAAATCAAGTACAGTTGCTAAGAACATGTTTTATTAGCAAAATAACATAAGTAACTATCTCCAGTGTCTCTTTTGAGTACACCTGAAGACTTCAAACTGATCTGTTTCTGTTCCCTTTCAATATATCTTTAAAAGAACAAACCCCCTAGAAACATTAAAGCCTCACCAAAGTTATTTTAGAGGCTGTATGTAGTTAAAACATGCCATGTTAAAGAAATACAAGTCTACTCACACAAGTGCACTACTACAAAACATTAGTCATTTAAATGAGACCTTCCAACAATTTACATTTTGCTACCAAGGACACTTTTGTATTTCCATTTTTATCTTGGACATTACAGTAACAAGATACGTTTTGTTTTCATTTCTTCCCACAAACCTATCTTCCTGATTCACATGAGTTAACATTTTGAGCTGCTACCAAGATGAAGGTTATTTTAATAAAACAATTTGAAAGGTATGTACAGTTTCCTAAATTTCTACTGAACGATAAAAGAAGAATGAAATAGAAATACACAGATGGACTGATAGCCCCCACAAAGTCAACCCTGATCCTAATCTGACTCAGCTCAAAATCTGAACTTTGGTTCCACATTTGAGTCCAGCACACAAAACTGTCTGCAGCCTTACATAAACTATGTCTGCTTTAAAACATAAGGACACTTACCTTCTTTTGTTCAGCTTTTGCCTGAGAGCCTCCTGATACTGCTATCTGTTTCTTAAGTTCTTCCAACTGTGAAGTTAACGATGCAACCTTGGCTTTGTTTTGGAGTTTTAACTTGGAAAGTTTGGCATCAGCAGATTCCTTCTCCTCCTACAAAACAGCAAAGTCATGAAGGACTAAGTTAGTTACATGAACAACTGCATCCTTCAACTCTTCCATTAAGTGACAGACCTAAAGTCTAAAAAATCTTTCCCCTGAAGAGACACATTCTAATGTCACATGCAACAGGTCTGCATATAAGAAACAACCTTCGCTTCATTATTTAAACTTTCTGCACATGGTTATTATTATTGTGTAGGATCCAGAGCATTATGATGTTAGAAAACTTCCTATTTTTTGACAGCAATACAAATTCAGGGTTTGATTTTTTACCAAGAACAATTAATTCATAACATTATAAAAGCATATTTGATTTTGTTTAAAGAGTAAACTTAATTTACAATAAGTTTTAGAAAAGTCTATATTTTAACACTTGTCTGTGTTCACAGAAGATATTTTTTATAAGTGTAAAACTAAGTCTCCTGCAGGAACAGACCCACCTTCTGAATGTTTAAAGAACAACAGAGTAAAGAATAACAAACCCTCAAAAGTCTTCAGGATATTAAATACGAACTCTTTCTAGTTTCATCCTTCCTAATGCCAATCAAAAGCAGAGGATAATACATAATAGCATGAATAGTAAAATCACTATATGACAAAAAGATACATATTGTGGAAGAAGAAATAAAAAATTATCTACAGAAATTCAGTTTTAGGTAAGTTGGCATCTCACTAAATGCCCAGTAATGATTTAGATGGTGGGTTTCCCCATAATTAGCTAAAATGACCATACACCTCTAGCTCTTGTCAGCCTGTTGTCGCAATGATTAAGTCCATCTGCTCATGCAAGGAACACACGTTGTAATGTAATACCCAAATCCAGCTGCAATTTTGAAACAGAAGACACACTGGCAAAAAGCAGTGATGTTCAGGAACCGTAACAGCTAACTGTGACTAATTTGTCACAGTTGTGTTCCTCGAGTTGCGCTCCTTGTGTTCCTAGAGTTGTCATAGCTGACAAAAACCTTGTCTCTATGAAAACAGCTCATGATAAACAGGACCAAAGGGGTTTTTTAAACAGTCTTTTTTGGCAAGAATACATGCAGAGTACCTTTAACTGGAGATCTTTATTTCGAAGCTCAGCATCCTTCTCCCTGACAAGCTCCTTTAGCTGTGTTACCAGCTGTTCAGTACTCGTCAGCTGGTCAGTCAAATCCGTCACTGACATGCTTCCTGCATCTTGTGAGCCTGCAGCCTGCAGACATCAAGTACAGTTTGAGCAAACAAAATGGTGCAGACAACACTGGTCCTGCAAAAAGTCTGCAGCTGGTGTTGCTTTGGGGGTTTTTAAACATTCAGTAAACATTATTAGAGTGCAAGATTAAAACTTACATGTACTATATGAACCTATACCAAGTTTAGCAAGTTTGATAGATGTAACATTATAAATCTTAGAAACTGGTTTAGGAATATTACTTTGAAATACAGCAAAACCACCAAAGCTTCCCAGGTATCTAAAACTGGATTTGCTTACTGGATTTGCACTGTAACAACCAGTAGTGTTGCTGAACCTGTTGGCAATAAAATATTGATATTGGATATGCTATACCCCAAAAAATACCTTTGGGATAAAGCTTATGTAATTCCTACAGATGTTTTCTTAAAGCAAGATAAGCATGAAGAGGAATAGAGCAGCTGTGTTACACACAAGAGATTAAATACCAAGTAAACAGCAAGCAAGAACCCAACCTGACTTTAGAGCCCTAAAACTGAGTCACAGTAAAACTAGTTAAGCAACTTACTTGTGAAAGAGCAAGTACACACCATTAGTATATCAACAAGTAAAGATTCTCTATGTCAGACATTCTTAAGAAAGTATTATTTTAATAGTAATTTGATACTTACTACTGTTTTGGAAGGAGAATCATCTACACTACCCCATTTCCACATAGTTTCACGATGGCTATGAAAACATAAATGAAATGACAACACAGTAAGTATCAGTGACTCTCAGATAACTGCAATTAACTTGTATTTCCCTCTACATATTTCACCATGAAATGTTTGAAACTGATTTGTCTGCTTAATTCTGACCACCTCTGATCTCCACCACATTATTAGTTGTTGAGAAATGCTGAAATCATGTATAAAATATGCAAAATATGCCTTTTCTAACAACTGCTAGTCAGTAAAATGTCAATACTATCAAAAAGAATCCAAAGAAGTCTTTAAAGAGTAAATGCCATAAAGTATTTTCAGCATAGCTGCTTTTCCCACATATAAATAAAGACACAAACTACATATAGCTTGCTAATATTTAACCTGACCTTACACACTGCCTGCCACTGCAATATAACAGGGGTTTATCAATGCTTATTCCTATAAAATCATACATAAAGACTAAAAGCATTGAAAAACAAAGTGCTTCAATTGCTGTGTGACTGCTGCATATCTGAAACCCTTGATGTCAGTGATCAGGTATAAAATACCTTCATCTGAATCCCTAAGTGTTCCTTCCTTCTTTTGCTCCCAATCAAGTAACATAAACTTCTAAATGGTACCCAAGTAGCAGACATATGTCTACATAATTGCAGTCTGACTATGGGAAGCTGCAGTTTCCTAATAAACACAAGTATGGGCTGTGTTTATTAATCCTAAAGATCAAGTAAGTACAAGGCAGCTCAAAGGTTTAGACCTTCACCGAATAAAAGTGACAAACTTAGTTGAGAAAATCAGGCAAAGTCTATACAATATCCCATGCAGTAAATTCCACACTGTGTCTTGGAGGTGTAATTTTAAGAACAGACTGAGCTATCTTGCTTGCCTCCTGCATAATATTCTAAATAGCAGGATGAAGATGTTCAGTCATTTTCACTCTCCACTAGCAACATCCAGAGGTAAACACCATCTCCTTTTTAATCAGTATTACAGACTTTTGAAATATGCACGCACAAACAGGTCATGGATTTGGAAAGCAGTTTATAACAAACACTAACACATAGCTACAAACATTAACACATAGCTTATCTTAAAGCAATGGATTTGGAAGAGTTTATAAAACACACTAGCACATAGCTTATCTTATAAATTTTGCCGAATGACTGCAGAGGCTGCCTTTAAAGCTGTTTATCATTTCAAAGGTAAAAAGCTGGAATCACAGACTGCAATCTATGGCCTTCATTATTCACAAGGCCAAACTGGATTCTTCTAAGAATATTGTCTAACATTAAAATCAACAAACAAGCCACAGGGGGGATTATAGAACTTGGAAGTAAAAACCTCCCCTTGTAACTACTCCAAAGCTGTAACATCTAATCTGCTCCTAGTGAAAAGCTCATTTCCAGATACATAAAAGAGTTACCTAGGTACAAAGAGGACAAAATGACTCACTAGATGCAAAGTGATGGTGCATTTGTATTTCATTTATGACTATTTTAGCTCCTTTCCAGCTCCGATGCAATCACTTCTGCTCACTTCTTGTGCTACTTGAATACCTGAACTGCTACTTTCTGATATATGTACAGTCTGAATGCTGGACCAGGCAACTTGATCCCTTCTCCTGCAGTACATCACAATTCAGTTAAGTTTTCCACTCCCATTTCCCTTCCTTTGCCAGCCTATGTCCCAGACATAGCACTATCAGGCATCAAGCATAGGAAAAGCAGGAAGTCCAAATTATTTGTGGTTACCCTCTCTTAAGTTTTCACAGTGACAGATAATTTGTATTTCCCCTCCAAGTCCAAACTGCTCACTCTCACTTCCAAGGCTTGACATCGCTTATCACTGCTAGCACCTCATCCTGCTCTCCATCCTGCATATTCTACTGTGTTGTTAACCATTCTTTGCCTTCCACTGCACACTCACTTCTGTTAACATCTTCTTCACTGAAGAACAACAGGCAGGATAGTTGAATCTTTCATGAAATCCAAGACGTACAAAAGACCCACTTAGTTTTATGCAATAAGCTGCTTCTGATACTCAAAGTACAAGTGAGGTTTTGGTTCTTATCACAAGGGGTTTAACAAAAAGAAAAGTCCCCCTGGCAGCTTTGCCTTCATACTTGTCCATTCTGTTGTCCCAGCAGTAGCTGCAGCCAAAGCCAGCTAAAAAAACCCTAACCTTGCATTATTCATCTGGGTAGTTTCCAGGCTCCTTACTCCCCTGAGTCAGATATCACAGGACTCAGCACAAGGGCCACTGAGGAGCACACAACAGCAGAGAGGACAGATTTCAGCAATAGCACTGAAGAATCCCACAGCTGGAGGGCGACCAATGTACATGGTAAAATAACGAACTGTGTTCTTATAAATACAAACTGAGATGACTACCCAGGCAGAGAAACAGTCTGCTGGTGTCACAGAACTCCTCATGTTTCTCCAGCTTTCCCCACATCCATCCCAAAGTCATTCTGATATAAAAAATGGCTTCAAAGAGCACACATCTGAGTTTTCATTATGAAGCTATTAAGGAACTTTCCCCCTTCCCTTGCAGAAACATGGATTACGGGATAAAACACTAAGGCAGAACCCCACTCCTTATTACCAAGGAAGGCAACAGTGCTCCACTTTTCTCCTCTCTTTCACAGTACTAGAGCAGAAAACCAGAGAATTGTAGGAGTCTGTAAAAACTTCAGTGCTTTATTATTTTAACTCTATTTCCTACAACAATTTTGTGCTTTAAACACATTCACTGACAGAACGCATTTGAATATTATTTTCTTCCTGCATCTGCACATTTTTTTATTTTATCCTTATTTGATGGCTTGCCAAGATGTTGGTTCTTTTCCTGAATAAGCTAAAGCTGTTTTCAAATGGGCTAGGCCACCTACACCAACACAAAAACTGCACCAACACATGACATATAACAAAGAAGCACAAATACTGACTGAGGACACATTAATCACAGAACCACAGAATGGTTTGAGTTGGAAGTGGCCTTAAAGCTCACCCAGTTCCAAACCCCTGCCACAGGCAGGGGCACCTTCCACTTGAGCAGCTTGCTCCAAATCCCATCCAACCTGGCCATGAACACTGCCAGGGATGGGGCAGCCACAGCTTCTTTGGGCACCCTGTGCCAGTGCCTCAGCACCCTCACAGGGAAGAACTTCCTCCTTATACGTAACCTAAATCTCCCGTTTCAGTTTGAACCCATCGCCCCTTGTCCTATCACTACAGTCCCTGATGAGGAGTCCCTCTCTGGCATCCCTGTAGACACCCTTCAGATACTGGAAGGCTGCTATGAGGTCTCCATGCACTCTGTAAAGTTAACATGCAATGTATTTGTATAGCTATTATGTTTATTATAAACATTATTTCTTAATAACACTGACCACATTTTCTTCTTAAAATAACATGCAAGGGAAGTACTAGTTTGTAACAGGGCACCACTGGAGAATTAAAGGATCAGTACAGAGGCCCCAGTGAAGCACAGGTGCATGTACACAGCATTAGCTATTTCCACCACAGCAGCCGGGTGCAGCTGCTCCTGCCCGATGCTTCTGAAGTATGGTGCTACCAGCAGCCTGGGACTGGAGGTGCACAAACACCCGCAGACCTTTCCTTCGCTGTGGTGAACGCCTCCAGCACAGCAAGCCCCACAGGGGGACCCCACCTTTCCGTCCACTTCAGACGCGGGCAGACGGCAGGAACAGCCCCACATCAGAGACCGGGCTGGCCGGGAGCCTCACTCTTCGGACATGGCCTGCTAAGCCAGCGGCCCAAGGGGCCCCGGCCGCCCCCCGGAAGGCGGGGACGGGCCCGGGCAGGTGCGGCACCCTTCGCCGTGACCCAGCAGAGCCTGCAGGCGGCGGGAAGGGAACGAAGCCCAACGGAGCGGACCCCAGCGGCCTCACTCACCTGCGAGGAAACGGCGGGGCCGCCGGGCCCTGCGAACAGCAGCCAGTCACCACCGCCGCCGCCTCAGCACGGCCCCTCCGCGCCCGCCACGCCCCGCAGGGAGACGGCGCACGGCAGCGCCAGTGCCCCCTGGCGGCGAGGAGGACCGGCCGGCAGCAGTCTCGTTTCCCCGGTTCCCTCCCGGATCCCCTCCCGGTTGCGTTCCCCGTTTTCCTCTCGGTTGCCCTCCCGGGTTCCCCGGCCCGGCTGCAGCTCCCCGGCCCCTCAGAGGTGGTGAAGACCTCTCAGTCCTCTCAGCAGAAGCCTATGGGTGTTTTAAAGTACAATGGACCGCAAACTGCTCAAAATGTCATCTTGGCAAGCAAAGTAAACCAGAAAAAAACATTACCTGAGGTAAAAAATCACCCCTGAGACAAAAAAAGTGAGCTAAAGGTGGTTATTCAGTGGAAGCGAACAGAGGGATGGAGGAAAGGCTGGGTGAGCCGGTGGTACGTACCCAGCTGGATGAAGAATTCCAAAGGAGGGGAAGG
Organism: Psittacus erithacus; assembly: GCA_009867235.2. Lineage (NCBI taxonomy): Eukaryota > Metazoa > Chordata > Aves > Psittaciformes > Psittacidae > Psittacus > Psittacus erithacus. The sequence goes on along the minus strand of WYDI02036663.1, from coordinate 12,222 downwards.
GTGACCCTGCAGAAAGGATCAGCATCCGTGTGTGCAGGGATATGATCACAATAGACTTGCATTTCAGCAAGGAAGTGAAACATTAGGGATAAGCAAAGCCCTCCAATAAATTTCCTATAGAGAGAAGGGATTTTATTCAGTGGAGGTCTTCAAGGACACTCATGGTCACCAAGGTGCCCATAATGGGACAACTGGCCTGTGACAGTGGAGAGAAGTCAGGCTGGAACACAGAGAAATCCAAAGGTAAATTAAATAGTTGGTGTGTATAAGGTGGCCCCACCAAACTGGGGCACCCCTGATGTGGTTCTACACAGGGTCCTTCTACCCCTCAATCATTCAAGTACAACATTATCTTGGTTGTTCAAGGGTGTCTTTTATCCTTCATGGACAGCTTTAAGCCTCCAAGAAGCAAAGTCCTTCTTTCCAGGGCCAGGTTGTCCTTTAGTTTGTTATACTTACACATGAACAATGCCAAAGTCTCCAGTAAAATTCCACTACCTCATTACTTTGCAGTGTATAATGTGAACTAATATATAGATTGACAGAACACTTTCATGCTACCCAGGCTGGCTGCTGTATAGTTAGGGAGGGGAATTTTCATAACAATAGTTATATTGATCTTGCTTTCAGGGAGAGGAATGGATTGAAAATCTTTTTTCCAGACAGAAAAAAGAAGCCACCTTCAGCTTTCTATCAGGTAGAACATATGTGTAAGTAGAAATCAAGCAGCACATTGTGCCTGACAGCAGCAGCTTTTGCATTTTGCCTTCTGTAACAGTTTAGATAGTCCTTTTTCTGCGTGCAAACTGCAGCTTTCGAGCAGCATCTGGCACTGTCTGGTTTCTGGTGTGCCCCAGCTACAGCCCCAGCATTTACCAGACACGCATCAGTTCATCCTACAGTACACGGAACAGAGAATATGTCTTAATTTATAGGAGACTGCAACATTAAAATGACTGGGAACAGGAAGGAAGCAGTTCATCAGACTTTAAAACTGATTAGATTTCAAGATGTAGTTATCGTTTTAATCACTTTTATCTTGTGCTGGTGCAATGCTGCAGACTATCTCCATTCATTTCAGATGTGAGCTAAATGATTGTACTGCATTGTGTGTGTTCTCATCCATGCCTTCACCACTTAGTAATATGGCAGATGATGATGATGGGTGCCTGAAGTCCTCTGGAAGCCATTAGCATCTCTGGAAATAGGAGTCTGAAATGAACTACAGCACTGCAGGCTTGAATATGTCACAGATCACTCATGAGAATAAAGGTTTCTTTGGGACTCATGCAAATGGTGCACCCTCAAGACACTGTTGCGCAAGGTAGTGAGTCAAAAATATTCTGCATTTTAATGAAAGCCAAAGGAAATTTAAGCCAATATTCTCATTACTACGCTCCCTGATTAGTGCTCCTCATGCATCTAGCAGAGCACAAGGTAGACAGTCACTTTTGATTACTTCTTGCTTCAGTCAATTTAGGTTTGCAGAGGTCTCCAAATACCAGAGTACATCTGACCACAACCTCCATCTAGTCAACCTGTAACCTTCATGATATTAGTCCCATCCTGCAGTATATCCATAGCTTGCTTTTTCTTCCAAACCTGCAGTTTGGAGGAGTAGCACCTCTGCATAGCTGTCAGAAAGGAGAAAAGGAAATTAATATGCTTCACTCTCATCCTCAGCTAGCAAATTGGTGGCTGCTTTAAATTATATCAAGCATCAAACCAGCACTGTATAGTAAGGAATGGTGAAGTTATTATTCCTGAACAGCAGTGGCATGCCATGAATAACTCGGCTGACTCAGAACAGTGCTGGGATCTGAATTCCAAGAGCATCCAAACCAGGACAAGATTCCTAATCACTTAAATAGAACCAACACTGGATCATGTGTAGAAATGTTCATATGCAGGAGGGAGGGTTCAGATGCAATAGTCCGTAAGTCTGTATATATCCAGGTAATTTTTCCTCCAGCTTCATTTCTGAGCAGAGATTTTTCTGCAGTGTATCTGCAGCACTGAAATTCTGGTAACGACTGTTGTTATAGCACAGCTGTCCTCATCCACAGCCAAATAAACACCCGGGGCTTTGAGGTAAAACCAAGAGCAGCAGAAGGAGAAGGTAGATGCAAAAAAACATCAATATAGAAGGCTTACATGTAAAAGATTGATCTCTGAGTGGAGCCTGCCCTGCAGTCTCTGCAGGAGGCAAGGATTACAGAATTTTTAGCTCTCCTGTATGGGAGCATGCATATAGAGTTGCTGAGGGAACACACTGTGTTTAGGTCTCTGTTGCTTCATGTTTATGCCTGTATCATCATAATTGACTCTGCAGAATTAGTTTCACCTTTCAGAAAGCTTTCTTTTCTGAAACACTGCTCCAAAACTTTTTCTTCATTCATTCCACTAAAGTGAAAGAAACCAAAAGCATGTTTAAGCTTTCCCTTTCTTAGGCTCCAAAACAGTTCTTTCTAGGCTGTAAGTTGTCATACTACCATAAAAGATGCAGCATATAAACCCATAGAGATAATATCATCTGTAGGTCTTTATTTTATCCCAATGTATAAATTATTCTTGGAAAGATGATAGTGGAAATGACAACCTGCTTCTTCCAGAGATACCACAGCCAATTAGTTGCTTTCTTCTCCCTCCCTTAAATGCAGAATGTCCTGTTAGTGCAACACTGACATTGTTTTCTCAGGTCAGTAAGCAGTGTACTAGTTTCTACCCAAACACATGTGGGTCTCTTACAGATAACACTGGCTTAGATGTTTAGGCCCAGACTGCAGCCTAAGTTTCCTGCTATGAAGCCAACCCTAGATCCAAGCCGCTTGGACATGTAGAGATCCAGACACATTAAACTCTCTTCCAGCTGGAGCAACGCTGTTGTTATTAAATGCGTTTAATATTAGGTAACAGCAGTATCCAGATGCCTCAGTTAGTGCAATGGTGAGTTACTTAACATGCAGTTCTCTATTGGGACTACTTTATTATGTTAGCAATTCCTCCTTCTTTTGACAAAATAAAAGCTTCTTGCTGGTCAGCCTCCTCATTCCTCTCACTCCAACAAGCAGTGGGAGGAAATTGCTTGCTCTTCTTATCTGTTTTTTCCCATGCATCTGCTTCTTTCACAATTTCCTGCATCCTGAAATAGCAGAGCCATCCCACCTTAGTTTGATGAGTGAGAAGGACTTGAGACCGGATAAAGCAAAATCCCTACCAACCAGGTATATCAGCCCTACATTCCCACCAGTACCACAAGGCTTCCAAGCTCTCCATGCCCAAGTTCAAGCCAAAGGACAGCCTTGACGACTACCTGACAGCTTCCTGCAGTCATCACCACGCAGAAGCAGAAAGCAGGATGAGAAACCGAAGGAGGAATTAATGGCAAAGACAGATCACAAGAACAAGTTTCTACACATGCTTCTTGCTGCTACTGCAGCTTCCATTTGCTGGCTCCTTCTTGTTCCTATAGGGAAAAATGACACCTTTGCTAAACTGCGCACACACATACACACCCCCAAAAAAGCAATTAGTGGTTACCAGAGCAATGAGTATTGAGAAGCAGATGCAGGGAAGAACAGTCATAGAATTATAGAATGGTTTGTGTTGGAAGGGATCTTAAGATCACCTAGTTCCAAGGTGAC
>WYDI02036661.1:8667-19363 GCA_009867235.2 Psittacus erithacus | reverse complement strand
GGCAGGGGGGGCTGGGAGGGGCAGGCCAGGTTGGGGGGGGAAAACGAGCAGGCTGCATGCTTCTCTAATTTACGACTAAGCTTAAACCACGACACTCCCCCAGGAGAAAGGGAAGATGGAGGAACGTATCTCCACAATGGACTGGCTCTCCAAGAAAAGGTGAAAGGTGTAATTTCTAATAGCTTCCGATAGATGGCTCCCGAAGTACGGAAATTAGTCAAGGTTGAGTGAGGCCGGATGGGTCTCGCATGTAGCAATGTTATCATGTCATAAGCCAGTGTTACAAAGTACAGCAAAATGGTAACCTTAACGCAGCCCTCAGAGTTGATAAACATCACAACAGGCAACATGTACAGCAAGGTGTGTTACCACAACTCTGAGAACACACACAGCAGCTCTGAGAGAAAAATCAATCAATATTGTGACCAGTGACTGTTAAACTAATATAATGACTGCTTATAGTAAATTTGTTTTAATACACTGTGGTCAGATCTGTTCTTAGCTCCACCCTTTGTGCACCATGTTGGGCTCCCAAAAGGACTGTCATGGTTTAACCTGGCAGGTAGCTAAATGCCACACAGCCACTCACTCACTCACTCCTCCAGTGTACTCACAAAACAACTAAAGCATCAGTGTGCTATTAACATTATTCTCATACTGAAGCCGAACCACAGCACTGTACTGTACCCTCTACTGGAAAGAAAATCAATTCTATCCCAGCTGAAACCAGGACATGGAGAAACTGAAAATACTTATATTTTCCCTCTTCCCAAAATGAGCCTTTTTGCCTTCAAACTTGCGACTTTTATCTTGGGATTTTTTTAAAATATGTTTGTTACTTGAAGGAAATAACCTGTTAAGGTGGGTTATCAGGTTTCTGGTGGTTTTTTAAAGCCAACCCAATAGATAACATCCATTTTGGCACCCTGCTTATGTTTTTATTACTAATAACAGATGTAATTGGGAAGGTGGATAAACAACCTAACAGTATAACCACAGAGAGTTCCTTTTCCAAGTTTCTACTTTAAGCAGCTGAAATAGAAAATGTAGATTTTTCAGTTTCTTTAGTGTTTCTTAATCCACTACATAACCATAGAGAGTACATTAGAAGTTGTCTGTCTTTCCTTTATCTCAAATACTTTTTAATTCTGTTTTTGAACTGCTGTGTAAGCTTGTATGTTTTTGGCACAGTTGTTGAGTACTAGAAAAATTACCTGTCAGCCATATTGTCTTAATCCTCTATATGTAGACTATAGAAGCACAGAATGGTTTGGAAGAGACCTTAGAGATCATCTAGTTCCAATCTCCCTGATATGGACAGGGATACCTTCCACTAGACCAGGTTGCTCAAATCCCCGTCCAGCCTGGCTTTGAACACTGCCAGGGATGGGTCAGCCATAACTTCTCTAGGCAACCTGTGCCAGGGCCTCACCACCCTCACAGTAAAGAACTTCTTCCTAATGTCTAACCTAAATCTACCCTCTTTCAATTTAAAGCCATTCCCCCTTGTCCTATTACTACTTGCTCTTACAAAAAAAATCCCTCTCCAGATTTCTTACCAGCCCCTTTGGGCGCTGGAAGCTGCTCTAAGGTCTCCCTGGAGCCTTCTCTTCTCTAGACTGAGCAATCCCAGCTCTTTTGGCCTTTATAGGAGAGCTGCTCCAGCCCTCTGGTCGTCTTCATGGTCCTCCTCTGCACTCACCCCAACAGCTCCACATCCTTCTTATGTTGGGGACTCCAGAGCTGAGCATCGTACTGCAGGTGGGGTCTCACCAGAGTGGAGTTGAGGGGGAGAATCACTTCCCTTGACTTGCTGGTCACACTTTTCTTGATGCAGTCCAAGGTGTGATTGGGTTTCTGGACTGCTAGTACTCATTGGCAGCTGATAATCAGTTTTTCATCCACCAGTACCCCCACGTCCTTTTCCTCAGGGCTGCTCTGAATGGACCCAGCCAATATCCGTGTTTGGGATTGCCCCAACCAAGTGCAGGAATTTGCACTTAGCCTTGTTGAACTTCATGAGGTTTGCACTCGGCCACCTGTAAAGCATGTCAGGGTCTCTCTGGATGGTATCCCTCCCCTCCAGCATATCGCCAAACAGCTTAGTGTCATGAACTAGGCATCGCTGTCACTTAAAATGGTAAGATAAAGAATTTACTAAGCGTAAAGGTATCTAAGACAATGTGGGCAGCACCCTGAAAGAGGGAATATATCTTTCACAGTGTATATCTATTTTTGTGGACATTTGGCTGCCTGCGTTAAACTTACTGGACCCATATTCTAATATGTATGCTGTAACTGTCTTCTGATTTTTCCATGTTGTAATTTGCTCTGTTTCATTTTGCTGTCTTCAGTTTCAGTGATTGAAAACATCATCATGTAATCATATGTATTAATCTAAAAAGAGACAAGTCCATGGTGTGTTTCTGAAGTGCTCTCATTTCCTGCACAAATTGTACTTGCCAACATTCAGCATGTAACAGTTTCAATGTAGTTCATAAATTCTTAACATTCTGCTAAGTAAGTATCATGTTAAATACGTTGAGATTTTTACAGATTTATGATTTTGTTTTGATTTTCACAGGTGTCGAGCAGAGTATGAAAACAGGGATGAAGCCACCAGAGCAGATGAGACTACTCAAAAAGAGTTTCATGCCTTTGTGCTCTTCTTAGCTGAACTCTACCTTAATCTAGAGGTAAGAAGAAAGTTGAATGCAGTGTGGTTCTTTGTTAATTTTTTGTTGTGTTCAGGTAAACACTGAAAATGGCATATAATTTGAGGTGTTTTTTTCTAAAGGGAGAGGGGAATAAGTTAAAAGAACATTAGAACAGTTTTGTTATAATGTGTGTCCAGGAAATAGGACAAGATCAGTAGAAGTTTATAAAGATGTAAGAATTCATTAAAAGTGTAAGAACCAACCACAACCACCTTTAGGACACAGCTTTTGGTATGTTCTTTAGACGGGCAAAACCCCTAGATGAGTACATTTCACCAACACAGGAAGTGTTACAACCTTGCAGAAGCAGATCAGGATCGATAGCCCATAATTCAGTATCCAGTCACCAACAGGAGCTATTAGCAAACCCTTGAGGAAGATGTGGAAATTTTTAAAATGAGCAATTAAAAATTTAGGCCTTTAAAGATATATCTTCTGAAGGTTGAGCCCTTGTCCCATGCTTTAAGCATGTAATCTTGTCCTTAGATTGGAGGTTTTTTTCTATCTGTAATATGCGTGAAAAAGTTTATGTACACTTAAAGCTTCTTTGACTCTTAAACTTGTGAGTTCAGTAAGATCACTGTCAAAGTATACTTAAATATATTTTTAGCAGAATTATTGCAATGGTTTGATATAAGCAAACAATATAAAAATGTTCTGCTGGCGTAAGGAAAGAAAATAAATGGGGGAGTTTTCCATTTCTGCTTGTAAGTAGGCCTTGAAATCTGCTTTTCACTTGTTGGAAGTAAATGGGAAAATTTGCAGAGGGCTTTGGGGGAGGAGGAGTTGTCCAGTTCTGTGGAACATACAATGTATTTTTTTTTAACCGTTTTCTATACTTTCTTAAATACATAATGAGCACCTTCCAAAAATAAACCACTACAGCTGTAGGGAATACATATTGTAACACAGGAAAGAGCATGGGGTTCTGGGAACCTGGGATTTTGTGGACCATTTGCCAGGCACTTGGTAGCTTTTCTTAGCAATTTTCTAGCAAACAAACAAAATGCTACACATGCATTGTTATGTGTATGTCAGAATTTTAAGGTATTCTCAAAGTCTGTGTTATAAAACAGTTACAGTATGTGGCATGTTCTTTCAGTTAAAGAGCTCAGCTATGCTGATCATGAACCAAATCATACAGCATTCAAGAGAGGAAAATGTGACTAAATTGATTTCTAAAAGTTAAGTCTTTTAAATTTGTTGTTGTTGGGGTATTTTTGCAGATTAAAGGAACAAAGGGACAGGTAATGCGAGCAGAAATTCTTCAAGAAGGCCTTCGGGAATTACTAAATGCGCTCTTGTCTAATCCTGTGGACAGTAATCTGATATGTGCAGTGAAACTGCTGAAGGTGAGACAGTAGTTTTAAAGGAAAAAATAATCAAGCTTTTTAATCTTCCTACCTTTGGAAGCAGTGGGGAAAACTGCAAATGAGGAAATGTTTATAGGGTTTTATGCATTACATCATTAGCAGAGGAAGGTGTACTTGTTTGTTGGTTTTTCTCCCTTAGTACCATTATGAAATTAAGCCAACAAAAAAGTAACGTAAGCTCTAAAAGTAAAATGAAAGGCTGTTCTTGTACATACAAGAGCAATAGAACTGAAGCCAAGATGCAGAGGAGTAAGCAGTCACTTCAGGTCTCCTTTTCCTGTTTCTGGTGTGGGAGAAAATTGTAACCAATTTGAAAGAATTGTGGGGGCCTATAAGGATGCTGGGGAGGAACTCTTCATTAGGGCCTGTAGTGATAAAGGATTAATGGATTCAGACTTAAACAGGGGAAGTTTAAATTGGATATAAGGAAGAAATACTTTACCGTTAGGGTTGTGAGGCACTGGAATGGGTTGCCCAGGGAAGTTTTGAATGCTCCATCCCTGGCAATGTTCAAGGCCAGGCTGGACAGAGCCTTGGGTGACATGGTTTAGTGTGAGGCGTCCCTGCCCATGGCAGGAGGGTTGGAACTAGATGATCTTAAGGTCATTTCCAACCCTAACTATTTTATGATTCTGAGTTCTCTGTTCTGAAGGACGTGTCTGCCACTTTTTGTGGCAAAAGGTTCTTGATACCAGTTATTTCATCCTGTATTGTCTATATCATTGCTACTGCACAAAAAATTATATACCTCTTTCATGATGAAAACAAACCTCTTTGCTTTTAAATTTTTCCTTAAAAGAAATGATAGCCTCTATGCAGGGAGAAACTTTTCTCTTTGCTAGCCATTGTTATATTCATAGTTGGAAAAAGACTTATAGGAAAGCAAGTTAATAGCTAAACAGCATATTTTTTGGACTTTAGTTTTTTTGAGGGGAAAAGGGGGTAAAGGGTGGGTGATTGTTTAGTTGCTTTTCCTCATTCTTCCCACTCTACTGTTTTTCAGACTCTCTATCTTGAAATTTGGGCAGCTTCTTTTTTATATGGTGAATAGGGAAGAGAGGTTTTAAATCTTTCAATTTAAAACTTTCATTTGAAGTTTGGATGTTTAAACATGTTGCTTCAAAGTAAAAATGTGAGATTGTATTCAACGAGCACAGTCCCTCCTGTGGTCAGTCCTTATGTTGGCAGTGCTTCTTTTGTTTTCCTCTTCTTTTTCTTTTTTTTTTCTTTACCTTCCTTGAGGCAAGGCCCATTGAAGGACCTTCCAAAAAGGCAGTACACAAATCAGGAGGCTTTCCAGTGCTGCTGTTTTTTATAATCGTTTTCAAAAGAAGGTGGAGGTCTCGCTGTTTCTGTGAATGTTCTTGGAATATTTACTTTACTTCACAGCATCCATTCAAAAATAAAAGACAGCAATCTAAATTATTTTATGACACAGCACTAATCTACAAGGTGTTACAGAACACAGGTTTTGGGGAGTTTTTCAATGCAAGTGTTTTCTGGTGTTTTACAGTAGCTACAAACGTTAGAGTATATGTGTAGCTAGATCGGGCTACTTCATGAAATAGAATCACACAGAATCATGGAATTGTTAGGGTTGGAAGGGGTCTGTGGAGATTACGTAGTCCAATCCCTTGGCTTCACTGTTAAAGCAGTAAATGTCTCCTGTTGTCTTTCCATTTAATATAGTAATAGGTACAGGTGTTTTATCTGTTTGCTCTGCAGTATATTTATTCGTAATTAAAACTCCTTGGTGCTATTATCTAATTGTCTAGGATCAAGGCAGGACTGCAGTACAAAATTGAGAATACCAAACAAATGCTGACCAAAATGCTTACTTTTATCTTTGCATTTTATTCCTTTTTATCATCAGGTGCTGTTCCAGGTGTTTTGGAAAGTGTAATATTTATGCTGAGTAGATCAGGAATTGCTATTAACTTTGATCATAGAGACAAACTTTTTCTTGTGATTTAACTCCTACTGTGCAATTACTGGGCAGTGAAGTACCTATTTTTAACAGAAAAGGCTTTCATCCACAGCAGTTGTAAACTATCTGCTGCTAAAACTCTCTCAGCAGCAGCTTCAGCCTCACAGATTTTATTGATTAAAATTCAGACTGGCTTAATTAGATAATTCTTGGCTCCTCATGTATACCCAGATGAAATCCTCTGGCATGTGTGATGCTAGCTAAGTTTACTGAAATGTTTCTAAGCTGTTTATTAAACTCTTCCTTATTCTCAGGTAAGCTAGTGGCATTATCTGCCAGAATAAGGTCTCCTTTTTTTGTAGCGTATACTTATGTAAGATCTGACAAATGTCATTGAAGAGTTGTTTCAAATCATATTTCAAGACTGAAAGAAGAAAAGTGGTTGTGAACTTCTTGGTGACATGAACATTGGACATAGAGCTACCATACTGCCTGTGATCTAAAATAAACTATTTACAAGGTCTGTTAACCTATTTAGCAAAAAGGTATTGGGAATTGGGAATGTCAGTCCTCAAACAGTCACGCAGTGTGTCTTAATGTTATGAATTGTTACAGAACCTGTTCTGTTGACAGTTTCATTAATGTCTTATAATTAAAAAAAAAAAAAAAGAAACAAAAAAACCCAAAACTAATCCCATGTCTTTAGTTGACAGGCTCAGTTTTAGAAGATGCCTGGAAAGAAAAAGGAAAAAGTGATATGGAGGATATTATTCAGAGAATTGAAAATGTTGTGTTGGATGCAAACTGTAGCAGGTGAGAAGATAAATTTACGTGCGGTGTTTTGTTTTTATATTAAACAGAACACCTTAAAAATCTTCAAGAATAACGAACAACACATCCAAAACATTTTTAAAACTTCTGTTTATGAGAAGAAGGGGAAGTTTGAGTCACTTCCTATGTATGAAATCAAATATTTCTTAATTGGGGGAGCTTTGGGAGGTTGTTTTTTTAAAAAAAAAATTTTGTGTTTTATGTTTTGATAGGTTTGTGTGTCCACAGTAATGATTTTTTTAACTTTTCTTTAACCTTTTAGATCTTGAAATCTTTCCTAAGTGCTTTAGTTTCTAAGAGCAAGTATATATATATAAAAGGAGACAACCGTGGCAGTATCTCTATAGTTTATACTTTTAAGAATTATTTTAACAGTATTAGGGTTATACAAATATATACAAATAACTATAAATGTAAAGGCAAAGTGAAACTTGGTTTTGTTTTGTTTTTTTCTGGAGAGCATGGTCTTACGGCAGTCTGGAGAAAAATGAGTGGTATCAACTGCATGAATGAGGTGATCTGATTCTGTTGTACTTCATACTCGGCTTCTTACAACTCACTAAAAACGTAAAGATGGTCCAGGCACTGTGACCTGATCTCTTGCCATATGGAGGAAGGCCAACAGAAGCTTACAGCATCTGTGGGTTGTAATTGAGCTGTCCCTAGGGAGGATGAGGAAAATTTTGCTTGGGGAACCTGAGAAAATTGATAGCACAAGCAAAGACTTCAAACATACAGAAGCACAAACTTACTTTAATAGAGAAAACGAGTTAAGGTTTTATTTATTCCCTAATGAGAGTCTTCTCCATGAACTTGCTTAAAAGAAGAAAGCACTTTCTCTTATTTTAGGGGTGAAATGACTCGTGATTTCTAATGTATTGGAGACATTACTTCTCAATGTTGACTGCAGAATTACAGTGTGATTAAGAGGGCTGAAGTTAGGAGAATAAATTAGATTATTAAATACAATATGAAGATCATCTGCCTGTTTTCCCTGTAGAATCTTTTTATCAGAAAAACTTGTGCTGCAGGTTTAGTATCTTGATAAAAAGTATAGCAATTTTTGTTTCATATGGGCTCCTTACTTCACCACAGAGGAAGTGGAGAGGGTGAGTATCTTAGATTTGATACATAAAGCATCTAGACTTACAGGGGGGAAAAAATTAACTCAAAGTTATCCGTAGACTGGACCAGGTTTTGTCCTTTTTAGAGTTTTTGGGAGGGGATTATCTATTATGAGAAGCCCAATTTCCTACTTAGCACAAAACATTCTAACTTTTGGAGTGCTGCTTATTTTATTACAGAGATGTGAAACATATGCTTCTGAAACTAGTAGAATTGCGATCAAGTAACTGGGGTAGAGTTCATGGATCTTCTGCACATACAGAAGCTACCCCTGAAAATGACCCTAACTATTTTATGGTAAGAACATGCAGACACTTCAGTTCCTTAATTGTGAATTTAATTTGATTCATAGACAGTCATATTGCTGAAAACTACAAACAGCTCTGAATACATATAACTTTCTGTGTAACTTTATTCTTAGAATGAGCCAACATTTTACACTTCTGAGGGTGTTCCTTTCACTGCAGCGGATCCAGGTAAGTCACCAGTTTAGCATACCTTTCTTCTCAATCTTTGAAAAGTTGTAATCAATTTTGTCCTGTTGAAGTACATAAAAAGTTGTTCTTCAAATTTCTGAAACCCATGCAAATTAAAAGACAAAATTGTGTCTGAATTTCTGACTTTGTGTAACCCATGCCTTATCCTGCATTAAAAAAAAATAATTTTAAATGGAAAGCATGTATTTGAGTCCCTGTCGCTCAGAATTTGTGCCATAGTTCTCAGCACTTGATCTCTCCAGAAAGCCCGAAATCTTCAAGTCAATTTTTGTTGTTAGTAGCAAAAAGGTTTGTTTCTTCCTTGGTTTCCTTGTTTTCTGTAATCTGAGCAGAGTGTGGCATGAAATCTTTTGCAGTAGATGTCTGTGCTGGGAAGTTACGTATTATTTTTAAAGGTTGGTTCATGTCCTGAGAAACACAGTAGGAGGAGGCTTTTTCTATAAAATGTTTCATACTATTTATGATTTCATTGAGTAGGTTATTTTCAAACCATACAAATGTATGGTAGTTTAGAGGACTGGTTTTATATATTATTCAGTCTCATTTTTGCTTTGCCCAGATTATCAAGAAAAATACCAAGAGCTGCTTGAAAGAGAGGATTTTTTTCCAGAATATGAAGAAAATGGGACATATCTGCCAGAACCTGGAGATCCGTATGTTTTCTTTTTCAGTGATAATTTTCAGGTTTTTTTGGTTTTTTTTTTAATACCAGTTCTTTTTACCGCAGACTCAGAAATCCAGTCTTGTCAAAAACAAAACTAAATAATTATTAGTTAAGTCTAAAGTGGAGGTTAGCTGTTTTATAATCACACAAATTTGAAACATTTTATATTTGTCCAACTGAGTGGGATAATTGGAATTCAGATATTCATATACATGTACAAACAAACTCTTTCCTGCATTATAAATAAATAAATTTGCAAGCAAAATGAAGTGGCAGACTTTCAAGTGTTGATAGTGAGAAAATCTGAATTCACTTGAGTGATGTGCATATACATCCCAGCTAGAGATGATTGCAAAATTTTCAGTCTCTCAAAGTTTGTTGTGTTTCTTTCCTTAGCATAAGTAGTATTCCCTAAATGGTTATTCAGTATTCCTTTGGAATTAAGGTTGCCTTCTTTCATGTATTTTGGAATTAAGGTTGCTTTCTTTCATATATCAACAAAAAAGAACACAGGTTTTTATACAAATGGATTCTTTGACTAGTGTGCAACCAAGGTGGTGGATGCAGTATTTGAACTAGGATGCTGACCAACCAAAAAATATGCTAATACGATGCTAATTATGTTTTTTTTGCAAATAGATCAATACATATGCGTTATTGAATTTTATGAAGCTTGGTTAACATTATTGCACTTTCTGTCATCTCGGGAACTGTTTCTTTTTTTAAACTGTAGACAGTGTAAGATGATCCAAAATGGTGACAAGCACTGTCACTATTTGTACCATATCCATGCTGCTTTGAGGTTTCTATTTACTTGTTTTCTTAGTTACACGTTTTTTTCTTTTTCAGCCCCTTTAGGAAAATGTCGTGGTTAACAAAGCTGTGTTTTATTTTTGACATCTACATAGATGGTCCTGAAAAGCTGTACCTAAGCTCTTCAGTGATTTAATTTTTTAATTTTTTTTCAGGTATTTTGATGACATTGATGATGAGATGGATCCAGAAATTGAAGAGGCGTATGAAAAATTCTGTCTAGAATCAGAACATACGAAAAAATAGTGAGATGGTACATGTTAATGTTAGTTTATTAAGCCACTTTATGGTTAGAATTCATGGGGATAAAAACATTTTTACCAAAACAGGGAGCTTGAGTTTCTCCAAGTACTAAAGTTACACAATTTTCATTAACAGAAACTGCCAAAAATTGTGAACTCATGCCCTGTATCTTAAAATGTTGTGTATATAATCATAGTTTATTTTATGTACAGGTATATGAACAATGTTTTGGCTGCAATAAAAATTATTTTAAAATTATCATAAATGAAATTACAATCTAATGGGGAATTATTCCATAAAAATTTCACTTGAGGAGAAAAAGGGGAAGAATAACTTGATCTGAATTTAACTGCTTTCTTGCTTGTTCCAGTTATACATTGGGATTTACTCGCCCTTTTTAAAGATACCCACTTTTTTTTTTTTTTTTCCCCCTAAAAAAGCATGATCCAAAAACAGTTGGGTCTTGGGTCTCGGGTTTTTGGGGGTTTGGTTTTTTTTGGGGGGGG